>CABHPH010144664.1:0-67679 GCA_902168325.1 Peromyscus nudipes
TGTGTGTGTATACACAGAACAACCCACAGCGTGTGTGTGTGTACACAGAACAGCTGGTAGGGTTGGTTCTCCCCAGCGATTGAACTCAGGTTGTCAGCAAGTACCTCAATTCTCAACTATTTTGCCAGACCCCAGAGCTATGCCATTTTTGAAAATGATTCAAATATGTGAAGATTTATAACATATAAAGCTTTGAAAAGACAAAAAATTTGTGGGACTTCAAAGTATGCAAAGTATAGTGACTTATGTGCCTGTTATTTTATTTGTTTATAATATTTATTCAATAAAGAGATAAAAATGAAGAGAGGTGGAGACTAAACTAAAATATTGAAAATGAAAAATACAATAGGTTAAATGAATAGTTCCAAGGAAAACCTCACCAGCGGAGGACAGAAGACCAGGGATTGAAGACAAGGTAAAGACACTGGATAATTCAGAGAGTAACAAAGAAAAAAGTAAGAATCAGAAAAAACTTCATCTTTTATGCTACATATTCTGTGTCTCATCTGAATCCTTTTCCTAAAGAACACAAGGCCAGGAGTTGAGAGGAGGTCGGAATGAGATCCTGGTAACAATGTCACACATCCAAACACAGCAAAATTACTGGAGCTAAGGGGAAACAAGTGTTTCCACACATTTGAGTTGATGTTTCTATTATACCAGATCAGTGGAGTACCAGTAAACATTTTCTCTCAAGATATAAAAACATTAACTTCAATATTAGTGTTTTTCATTGTAGAATTCATTCTACAATTACTTCAACATATGAACATGATACTAAGAAAAGATGATTCATGTAAACATATTTGCAAAACCCAAATAGTGGAAACAAGTTTACTCATTTACAGGTAAATGGTCAAATCAAGAGAGCATAGTCATAACACATAATACTAGTCATATATAAACAAGGGACAAGGGTGAACTCTATGAACTGTAATAATGACCGACATGGCAAGCTGTGAACATTGGACTAACAGTGGCACGAATGTTGTAGGGTAACCAACTGTTTTCTGGTTATATTTAAGGCCTGCTCCATAGCAATAAATTCATGTCTGTTACTGTAAATCCCACCCAAAACCCATGGCCGGGTACCTCACAGGTCCCAGAGGTCTATTTACTATTATTCTAACTAAAAGGACATAGGGTCAAACTATCCTCTAATCTCATAATATCTCTCTACCCATAGATTAGTGCTACTCTCAGTCCTCATCAGAGAACTTCCTTTATAAAGTCGGTGGTGGTTAATGTATAAACTCACAACTGGTCAGAGTGCAGAAAATAATTGCCAGTGGAGTGCCCAGCCACAAAAGGGAAATCTATATCACAGTTCCTCTGCAAGGTACAAAAGGGGGGAGAAACAGCATCTTCTGGACATGACCTGACGGCTGCGCCCAGGAACGAACAGCAGTTGTGGTTACTTACACAAGACCTGACCAGATCAAGGCAGGAAACATTCTGCATTTGTGAGGTCCCACCTGTAACTGAGGAGCTGCAGACACTCAATGGGTTCTCGAGGAAAGAGAGTCAGCTTGTGTTAAGGTATAGCACTTGGTAAGTCAACCACACTCCGTTGCATGGCTCCGCCCCCAGGAGCAGGGGTGTGTGATCATCACTAATGGGAGACAATGGGTTAAGAAAAAACAAAAACAAAACCCAAAAGGACACAAAGTTGGAAAAGAAGGAGGAGGTAGGGTAGGATCTGGAAGAGTTAGTTAGGGGGAGGAGCTAGAAAAGATTTGGTCAAAATACATGGTCTAAGTTCTCAAAGAATTAATAAAAACATAGGAAAGGATAAGGGTACCTCCTTATGTTTCATCAGGGAAGGAACCCCAGGGCACACTGCTCAGTTAAAATGTATAATTGCTGAACATATAGTGAACTGTTTACACAAAACATGAGAGAGGAATAGAGAATGTTGATGGTTGTGGGGATCCTTATAAGCATCACAACTAGAAGGGGAATGGTCTGAGTGAGATAAAAATGAAAGTCTGTCAAGCTCAACCTAGTTAGCTGGTGCTGGGCCAAAACTTCTGGATTCTGATGCCAAGCAGTTTAATTTTTACACATTGAAACACAGTATAACTTTAGGAAAAAGTTTCCATGTGACAGTTATCACAACAGAGCTTTAGGCATAGCTACATCATAATTCCTTTGCAAAGTGCATCTCCTCAGCAGCGCACTGTGACCTTCTCTACAAGAGTGCATTCTACTGACCGAGGAACATGGCTCAGGATTCTGTGGATGTGGAGGATTCAGTGGGTGCTGTCTTTACAGAATAGCAAAGACTTGCAGGTTTCAACACATCCATGCCGAGCCTTTTGGATGAAAAACAGGTGTCAATTTCTTCCTTTGAAGGAAAAGCCTGTGTGTTTAACAACTCTGGTTTCTCTCCTGCTGTCTGTGAGCTCCTGCCCTCTACAGATGGCAACTTTCGTGTGCATGAAATATATCAGAAGAGATGAAGAGAAAATTGATGGGAAGAAAGACAAAGCCTGCATTGTTAGAAATCAAAAATAGGAAGGAGACACTTTATTGTGCTCCTTCTTGTCCTTTTTGGTACTTGAACTATGTGACCTTTTATTTATATGTCTATATAATAACTGGAAACAATTCTAAAGGACTTACCTCAGAGGGGATACATGTTTATGGTCAGAAAAGAAAAAAAATCTCCTTATGTCAGGGTGCAATGTCCTAGTAAGACTGCTGGAAACAATTTTTAAAGGATATCTTTATCTCATTAACTTGTCATATTTCTGTATAATCTAGGACGTGAGGAAACAAATCTGCACAAAGCAGAGCAGAGGTGCCGACTGATTACAGCCAGAAGTGATGTGCTGCTAGGCAGCAAGAACAAAAGCCTGCTGGTGATGAAAGGAAGCTTCCAGGACTGCGACACCTTGAAAGAATCATTAGGCCAGAAAAAAAAGGGTACTAATTACAGCTGAAAATGAGATGCTGGTAGGCCGTAGCAGCAAAGGCCAGGGGGCATGGAAGGAGTTCACCATCTATGTGTCTTAGACCAATGAGATTGGTGTGAAAGGCCTCAGGGAATCACTGGGGCCAGACTGAGGAAGTTTTAAATATGAAACTCGATGTGAACTGAAAACTGTACTATTTTACGGCATAAATATGTGGAATGCTGTATTTACAGAAAAAAAACCTAAAAAAAACCCCTTGGATTGCCACTAGTTTCCCATAAGTGAATTATTTCCATCTTCTGATGAATACCTTGTCTATTAAAAATAACTGTATTGGTAAAAAGAGTATTTTTGAGTAAATCACCTCTCCATTTATTATTCCTACTCCAGAAGTCACAACTTAAAATAAATTTAATAAGAAGTACATGACAGGTGTGCACACTCAAACATCTGTAAGCAACCATCACCATCTTAATAACAAACAAAATTTTTTTGAACAAAATACCTAACAAAAGCAACTTTATTCATCTTCCTTTACAGAGGCTTTAGTCCTTGGCTGCCTGGCCTGAGTTTCTGTGACCACTGTACAACAGAATGTCATGGCAGTGGAAGTATGTGGCGAGGATCTTCCTCACGGTGTGAAGGAAGCAGAGGGCCATCAAGGGAGAGGCCCAGGGAAGGTACAGATTTAAGCATGCACTCCTGTGGTCTTCCTCCAAGTGGCTCCACTTCACTCTTCCCCCCCTCCCAGCTGTTGCGGAATACTATTTCTTTTTGCTGTGGAATATTACTTTAACTGGGTAAAGGTGTATGACATTTATTTATGCTGCATATATTTGGCGATATAAGGATATTGGGTTAATTATGTAAAGATGTGTTGCATTTGTTTCACTTTGCTGGCCTAAGGCACCTGATTGGTGCCAACAGCTAGGCAGAGAAAGGATAGGTGGGGCTGGCAGGCAGAGAGAGTAAATAGGAGGAATCTAGGCTTGAGAGGAAGATGAGAGGAGGGGGAGGAGAGAACAAGGGGGAGGGCAATAAGCCAGGCAGCAGATGTGAGAAGCAGTGAAAGCAAGATTCACAGAGAGAAATTTAGACCAATAGAGCTTAAGCTTTAAGCTGTTTAAGAACAGAGTAGATACAAAGGATGGTGTGGAGAGGAAGTTAGCTTGAGCTGTTTATGCAGAGAGTAAATACAAAGGAAGGCTGAGAGGAAGTTAGCTTGGGTTGTTTGTATGCGGATTAGAGACAAATGGTGAGGAAGGAAGTTAGCTCAAATTATTTAGGTGATGTCCAGGCATAAACAACTTGTAAATAGGGTGACCTTTAAAATGATTGGCTGGTTCCTTCACCCCCTCCTAGGGTCCTGAGGTTTTCTGGTATAAAAGAGGCTTACTGCCTTTCAATAAATGAGGAGTTCTTGCTTGACTTGACTCCCCCGCTGCGTCTGATTGTCTCCAGGTAAGAGGGAGGCTGGGGAAGGGGCGAGCATTTACCTTTCCTCAGTTCCAGGCCACCTCTTCACAGGTGACCTAAGTTCCCAATGGGACAGGTCCCCACAGGAAAGGAAAGTAAAAAGGCCCAAGGCAAAAGGTAGATAAAGACAAACAGGTTAATATAAGTTAAAAGAGCTAGCGAGAAATGATCGTAAGTTAGGATGGGCATTCAAAACTAATAATAAGTCTCCATATCATGATTTGAGTGGACCACCAGCTGGTTGGTGGCCCAAAAGAAAAAGCCTCATACACCCAGCAATGTATTGTGATATGAATTTATCCAGGGAACAATCTACTGATTAAAGAGGAACTCTCAGGATCTAGCTGTCTCTGAAAATGACATCATAGACACGTCCAGTGGTGTACTTCTCTAACACCCTCAGTGTTTCAGTCAAGTTGGCCTTCAAAGTGGACCACCACTGTTCTCAGATACTGAGTTTTCTGCTGCTGTCACGGTTGGGTAAACAAGTCAGTGTTTTACTGTGGAGAAGGCCACCACACAGCCTTAGACTTTCTATTTGCATTGCTACAGTATCTAAGTGCTGTTGTAACATTGATATTGCCAACCACAAGAAACATCCATGTTGTGAATAAACCATCTGAGAAGTGCCTTGGGGAGGGCATTTGATTGTGGAGGAGAGGTCATGGCAGGGAAGATATTCTGACAAATGACTGATGAGTAAAAGTCAGCATCAGAATGGCATTAGTCAGCTGGGCGGTCGTGACACAAGCCTTTAATGCCAGCACTCAGGAGGCAGAGACAGGTGAATCTCTGTGAGTTCAAGGCCAGCCTGGTCTAGAGAACCATCTCCAGGATAGCCAAGGCCACACAGAGAAACCCTGCTTCAAAAGAAAGGAAAGAGAAAATGAAGAGAAAGGAAGAAAGAATGAAACTGGTTTCCCAGCTCCAGCCCTCTCACTGTTCTCCAACCTGGGCCAGCCCAACTGTGGTACATCCTTCTCTACCTCCAGGACAGCAGGAATGTGCCACAGGGGTCCAGTTTCAAGAAGCAAAGTTCCGGCAATAGTCTTGCCTTGCTTACTGTTGCAGGTACATGTGGAACTTTTTGAGAAGTTGGACACCCCTGCACAATATTTGACAGATATTTCTGGCTTTCTGCATACTAAATTCTATCGTAAAAGATCCTGAAGTTCTAGATGTCATATTTTCACTCACTGTGCCCATTCTTCCCTGACACATGCACACATGCACACTTGAGCATGTCTTATCGGCCATGTGTTATCCTCCCATTTCCCATTGAAAACTTTCAAGCCAATTTACTGTGCCTTAAGAAGATACATGAACACAGAGCACAGAAACAGATGCAAGAAATGGATGGAAAATCAGTTTGATGAGCAGAAGATGTAACAGTTCCACAGACACACAGTTCTTTAGCCATGGCTACATTCTGCAAGGAACATAAACACATTGTCACTTAAGCAGAGAGCTCCTTTTGGAGTCACTAAGTCTTGCTGTGAGCTCTTTAGCTGCTCTCTTATTACCCTGTCTATTGTGGCAGACACCTTCCACAGAAGTATTACACAAACCATGCTGTCTTTGCTTGGCCCACCTTCAGAACAGACCTCCACATCTGTAATGGAACGTGGCAAAGCTCACCTCATTTGATATTATATGGAGTGCTAAGTGGGTATGTCTCTTTTGGGACTCTAATAGCCTGGTACAACAGGGAGGGATGTATTGGCTGAATGGTGCTGACGCACAATAACCCTTACAAAATCTGTCTTGGGATGTATTTGATTGCCTACCCATGCTGTTGGAAATGGCTGATTCAGACACCTGTCAAGAATCTGCCCAAACACTGGAGAGATTACTCAGCAATTAAGATTACTTACTATGACAGATGACCTGGGTTCAATGCCTGGCAACCACATGACTGCTCACAACCATCCATAACACTGTAGTACACAGACACTCATACATAAAATAAATCTTTTTAAAAAGGCATCTACCCAGAGCTTAGCTTTCACTCTGAAATGCTAACAGTGACATGATGCTGACCACATCTCTGATTTGGGCCTTGAAATCTGGTCCAGGTGAACTTTGATGTCCTTTCCTGTATTGGCACCATGCCTGACATGGTTTCTTAGAAGAAAAAGAGTTTAGTACTGCTCTTATCATTATCCCAGCAGAGTCCAAGTCCCACATACCAGAGTTAGGTGTTGTCCCTGTGAGTCACTGACCTTGGGACAGGTACCTCTCTGTTCCACCACATTCAGAGGAACCCTTTGAGTAATTGTGTGGTTGGTCCTGGTGCTCTGAATTAGATCTAACTCCAGCTTGCGTATTGACTTCCTATGTGGTATTTGCCAAGGTACCTCATATATTCCATCTGACAAATAAGAATGATGGCATTCCTTGACTCATGGGGGGTCATAAAAGCCTAAAAGAAGTTAAATAGATTAAACACTTTGGATACTGTCTGTATCCAGTTGCTAGTGAATAGTGATATCTAATAATAAGTATAATCTAATAATAAGTATTATCAATTTCTAATAAATATCACAAGCATAATAAAATCTAAGGAAAACAAATTAGATCGCTACCAGTTCTTGTCCTTCAATGCCCAGAGAAGCTTCTCTGTGTAGAAATGGACCAGACATTTGTTCACCTTTGGTAATATCTCATCAGTGCATCCATGCCAAAAATACATTGGCATTTTTCCTCTTAATCTTGGGATTGACTCCCCAGCAACTCAATTAGGCAAAACAGAATGCATCTTGGAGCCAGATGCAAACTTTTGCACAGGCTTTTTGTTAAAGAGACTTTGACCCAAGTATTCGTTGGTCGGAAATCTTTTCATTTGGGCTTATTCATAATAAAAGAAATTTTTTCTTGACGTTCAGATGGGTTACTCTTGTTAGACTTTGTTCTTCAACTTGAATGTTTAGTAATGAAAGCAAACAAGGGGCCAGTGTAGATCAACTGCTGGCTCCCCAGTGGCCATTGATAGAGATGGTCCTACAGTCTGGCCTGGGCAGCAAAGGCAGGTGCTGCTGACCTCCAGCTGACAAAAAAAAAAAAAAAAAAACACTTGTCAGCAACTTCTTACCCAAAGAATCCACAGACCTGGGGATACATGAGAAACACATTCAGAGCTTTCACCAGAAAGTGTTATCTTTTCTAAGTCCTATGAATTACCAGCTTATTCTTAATTTTTACCTCTTCCCTCTCATTCTCTACCAATAAAAAGCTCTCAGCTCCAAATGAGACTCTCCTATTGCTAGAAGGGTGATAAAAGGAGTTTTGATGGGCACAAAAAACCAGGGAAGGAAATAGCAGAATTTCCCTCTGTCTAGCACAGAGGTGGTGTCAGGGATGACTGCAGATCTTGAAGTCACAGGAATCTTTTGGGTATAGCTAATATTGATTGTTCTATTACTATTTTTATTTATGTGCACATACATGTGTCTGAATATGTTGCATATGTTCGGTTGCTATGGAGTCCAGAAGACATTAGCTCCCCGATAACCTAAGCACCTCCCATTAGCTTCCTTCTCTTGAGGGTTCAATCTTCCCTTCCTACAATGTTCTCTCCAAGCCTTTAGCATATGAACTTTGGGGAGACACTCAAGATGCAAAATATAGCACTTGGTACATCTAACATGTCTTTGGGAACAGTGGGCAGGCATGGCTTGTATCCAGGTCCGCCTCTCCTTTTTAACTAAATTCCAATTCAACCCTAGTCCATATTTCCTCATCAGTCTACTTAATCCTATATCCTGCAATGATAATGAGCAGGAGGGGAATGGCAGGATGCCATTGTAAACACACACACACACACACACACACACACACACACACGCACACGCACACGCACACGCACATGCACACCCACACCCACACCCCCCCACAAACACACACCACTTTGCATCAAAGTCTTATCATTGCACATTAAACATATATTTTGTATTTCTCAAAACAAGTGGGTGTGCTATGAATCAGAGACACATGAAAAATGGGATGATGAAAAGGCAAATAATTTACTGACCCAGGTTGCAGAAGTGGGAAAATAAGTGTTCTGCATGCAGCAAGACTGGAAGAAGAAGATCTACCTAACACTAAAGGAAGGAATGATGAGTACTGAGAGTGAATGAGATGCGGTTCTCACTGATGGGAACCTGGAGAGTGTTATCAGTCACCAGCACAGAGAGAGCAGCACACAAAAATAATCTGAGTTTTCCTATTTCCCCCAAGCCCCCACTGTGTTCCTTTGCAGAGGAGATAAAATCTGTGCGTTATCACAGAATTCTGTGACCCAGGGTGAAAACGTAGGGAACTTCCAACTCACATCTTCCATCTGGAAGTGACTTGGCACCCTTCAGGTGCCAAGAAATAGGAATAGAGCAAGGAGAATAGGAATAGAGCAAGGAGAAGAATCCCATCTTAAAGGCCCAGAAAACATATTCAACAAAATCATTGAAGAAAATGTTCCTCACCTAAAGAAAGAGATGCCTATAAAGGTACAAGAAGCTAACAGGACACCAAATAGATTAGAACAAAAAAGAAAGTTCCCTTTCCATATAATAATTAAAACACTAAACACACAGAACAAAGAAATAATATTAAAAGCTGCAAAGGAAAAAGGCCAAGTAATATATAAAGACAAATCTATTAGAATTATACCCAGCTTCTCAATGGAGACTCTAAAAGCAAGAAGGGCCTGGACAGATGTCCTGCAGACTCTAAGAGACCACAGATGTCAGCCCAGACTACTACACCTAGCAAAACTTTCAATCACCATAGATGGAAAAAACAAGATATTTCATGATAAAGTCAAATTTAAACAGTATCTATCCACAAATCCAGCCCTACAAAAGGTATTAGAAGGAAAACTCCAACCCAAGGAGGTTAACTACACCAACAAAAATACAGGCAATAAATAATCTCACACCAGCAAAACTCTAAGAAAGGAAATGCCTCCCCCCCTCCACAAAACCATCACTACCATCAATATGAAACAGGAAATAACAACCATTGGTCATTGATAGCTCTCAATATCAGTGGATTCAATTCCATGACAAAAAGATACAGACTAATAGAATGGATGAGAAAACAGGATCCATTCTTCTCCTGCATACAAGAAACACATCTCAACATCAAAGATAAACACTATCTCAGAGTAAAAGGCTGGGAAAAAATTTTCCAAGCAAACTGACCTAAGAAACAAGCCAGTGTAGCCATTCTAATTTCTAACAAAATAGAGTTCTAACCAAAGTTAATCAAAAGAGACACAGAAGGATACTTCATACTCATCAAAGAAAAGAAAATCAACCAAGATGATTTTTCAATTCTTAACATCTATGCTTCAAATACAAGGGCACCCATGTTTATAAAGAAAACACTACTAAAGTTTAAATCACACATTGATAGTGAGAGACTTCAATACCCAACTCTCATCAATGGGAAGATCATCCAGACAAAAATTAAATAGAAATACTGGAGCTAACAGATGTTATGAACCAAATGGACCTAACAGATATCTGTAGCATGAGTCTTAAAAGTTCTTATTAATAAAATCAAACCCGAGGCCAGTTATTGGGGTGAACACTGGAAGGTCAGAGAGACAGAATAAGCCACAGCTATCTCACCTCGCTGGGTCCTCAGCTGGTCTTGTTTCCTCAGACTGGATGCCCCGAGCCCTCATCCAGAATGGGTCTCAGCTGAACTGCTGCTAGAAGCCTGAAAGCTTAACCAGCCACATGCTTCTCCAGGCCGCTTCTCTAGGCCAAAGGCCTGCTCAGGCCAAATGCCTCTAGTTTCTGGTCCTCACGCCTTATATACCTTTCTGCTTTCTACTACCACTCCCTGGGATTAAAGGTGTGGCTTTCTGGGATTAAAGGTGTGTATCACCGTGCCTGGCCATTTCCAATGTGGCCTTGAACTCACAGAGATCCAGAGGGATTTCTGTCTCTGAAATGCTAGGATTAAAGGCGTATGCTACCACTGCCTAACCTCTATGTTTAATATTGTGGCTGTCCTGTTCTCTGACCCCAGATAAGTTTATTAGCATACACAATATTTTGGGGAACACAATACCCCCACAGATATCTAGAAAACAATTCACCCAAACACAAAAGAATACACTTTCTTCTCAGCACCTCACAGAACATTCTCCAAAATTGGCCACATACTTGGTCACAAAGCCCAACATCAAGTTAAATGGAGAGAAATTCAAAGTAATTTCACTAAAACCAGGAACAAGACAAGACTGTCCACTCTCTCCATATCTAGTCAGTATAGTAATTGAAGCTCTAGCTAGAGCAATATGACAACTAAAAGACATCAAGATGATACAAATGGGAAAGGAATAAGTCAAAATATTGCTATTTGTAGATGATATGATAGCATGCATAAGCAACCCAAAAAAATCTACCAGTGAACTCCTACAGCTGATACATACTTTCAGTGAAGTGGCTGAATAAAAAATTAACTCAATTAAAAATTAGTATTCTTCCTATAAACAAATGTCAAAGGAGCTGAGAAAGAAATCAGGGACACAACACCCTTCACAATAGCCAAAAATAATATAACTGGTGTAACTATAACCAAGCGAGTGAAAGATCTGTATGACAAGCACTTCAAATCTTTGAAGAAAAAAATTGAAGAAGATATCAGAAGAACAGAAGATCTCCAGTGATTGGTAGGATTAACATAATAAAGATGACAATCTTACCAAAAGCAATCTATAGATTCAATGCAATCACCATCAAAATTCCAACACAATTCTTCACAGACCTAGAAAGGACAATTCTCAACTTCATATGGAAAAACAAAAAATCCAGGATAGCTAAAACAATCCTAAATAATAAAATAACTTCTGGAGGCATCACCATCCCTGATTTCAAGCTCTATTGCAGCACTATATTAATAAAAACAGTTTGGTATTGGCATAAAAACCAAATGTTGATCAATGGAATTAAATTAAATACCCATACACAAATCCACACACCTATGGACACCTAATTTTTGACAAAGAATCCAGAAATACACAATGGAAAAAAGAAAGCATCTTTAATAAATGGTGCTGGTCTAACTGGATATCAGCATGCAGAAGAATGCAAATAGATCCATATCTACCACCCTGCACAAAACTCAAGTCCAAGTGGGTCAAAAACCTCAACATAAAAACAGATACACTGAACTTGATAGAAAAGGAACTAGAGAATAACCTTGAACACAATGGCACAGGAGACAACTTCCTAAATAGAACACCAATAGCACAGGCACTAAGAGGGACTATTAATAAGTGGGGTCTCATGAAACTGAAAATCTACTGTAAGGCAAAGGACACTGTCAAAAGGGCAAAATGGCAGCCTACAGAATGGGAAAATACTTTCAACAACTCCACATCTGACAGAAGGTCAATATCCAAAATATATAAAGAACTCAAGACATCAAAAAACTAAATAATCCAATTTAAAAATGGGGTACAGATCTAAACAGAGAATTCTCAAGAGAGAAATCTCAAATGACGGAGAAGCACTCAAAGAAATGGACAACATTCTTAGCCACCAAGGAAATGCAAATCAAAATGACTTTGAGATTCTATTTACAACTGTCAGAATGGCTAAGATTAAAAACAAAAATGACAGCTCATGCTGGCAAAGATGTGGAGTAAAGGGAATGCTCATCCATTGCTGGTGGGAATGCAATCTTGTAAAACCACTTTGGAAATCAATATGGTAGGTTCTACCTCAAAACCCTCTTGGGCATATACCCAAAGGATGCTCCATCCTATCACAAGGACTTGCTCAACTACATTCATAACAGCTTTATTTATAATAGCCAGAAACTGGAAACAATCTAGATGTCCCTCAATCAAAGAATGGTTAAAGATAATATGGTACATTTACACAATTTAGTATTATTTAGCTGTTAATAAAAATAATATCATAAACTTTGCAGGCAAATAAATAAAACTAGAAAAAAATCATCTTGAGTGAGGTAACCTAGACCAAGAAAGACAAACATGGTATGTACCCACTTATAAGTGGATATTAGCTGTAAAGTAAAGGATAATCATGCTACAATCCACAGATCCAAAGAGGCTAAGTAATAAGGAAAGC
Organism: Peromyscus nudipes; assembly: GCA_902168325.1. Taxonomy (NCBI): domain Eukaryota; kingdom Metazoa; phylum Chordata; class Mammalia; order Rodentia; family Cricetidae; genus Peromyscus; species Peromyscus nudipes. The sequence continues at coordinate 12,503 of CABHPH010144664.1, forward strand.
TCAAGGGGTGGGGGGACACTTGGATCTCCCCGGCAAGGAGAAATAGAATAGATTTTGTGGGTGGAATGGGGGCAGGTAGGGATGGAAACAGGACAGATTAGGTGGGGTTGGTTGAGGGAGAGAGTACTGGGAAAGAGGCCTGAAAGTGGCAGACATTTCAGGAAGAGGTAGAAACCTAATTCAATGGAAACTCTCAAGAACCCTCAAGGGTGACCCTAGGGAACACTGCTAGTAATGGGGGTATGGAACCTGAACCAGATGTCTTATGTAACCAGACAGGAGCCTAGCATAATTGTCATCAGAGCGGCTTCATCCAGCAACTGATGGGAGCAGATGCAAGACCTACAACAAGTCATTAGAGGAATCCTGCCAAGAAAAGGGAAAGATTGTAGGAGCCAGAGGGGTCAAGAAAACAGCATACAACTAACCAGGGCCCATAGGGGAGCTCACAGAGACTGAACTGAAATCAGGAAGCCTGTCTGGGTCTGACCAAGTCCTCTGCATAAATGTTATGGTTGTGTAGCTTGGGGCTCTTTTGCCTGCTCTTTGGATGCTACTACTGAGTTTTCTTATACTGATTTCCGTGTTGATTCCTCCTACTGAGTTGCCTTATACAGCCTTAATATGAGGGGATGTGCCTAGTTTTATTATAACTTGATATGCCATGTTTGGTTGATATCCCTGGGAGGCCGGCCCTTTTCTAAAGGAAAAGGAGGAGGAGTGGATCTGGAAGAGAGGAGATGTGGGAGGGGGGACTGGGAGGACTGGAGGGAGGGGAAACTGGTTAAGATGCAATATATGAGGAAAAAAAGTGTTCTTGGATAAGTTTCTATTTTCATGTCCTGACAAATTTGGGGACTCTTAACCCCAGATACAAATTAGTTACTTCCTCATTACTTACGATTATGAATTATATTTACAATATTTTTATTATAGATATTTGCCTTGAAAAATCACACAATATTTTCAGTTAATGAAATAAGCCAATCCTTCCTTACAATGGATTATTCTGTAACACATAGAGGTGAATACATTTTTCTTGACTGTGGAATTTTTAATTTCTCTAAAATGGGTTATTACCATAGGTCCCCTTTCACAGATGCCACAGATGTGTGTACTTTGAAAAACTGGAGTGTGCTGGGATATTGTGAACTGCTGCAGTCTTAAATGACTGGATGCTTAGAAAAGGACAGGAAAAATCATAATTGTAAAACCACTAGAAAACTCTTGTTATCAAGGTTAGCAGTATTTAAGCATATAATGTGTCCCATACGTGTACTTCATAAGGCATAAAAATATCATGGCATTCTTACTTGATGACTTCTACAAAATCGAGAAAGCAGCATTCTATGTGGCAGGCTGACATTTAAGAAAGACATAGGAATATTTGTGCACATTCTGACTTAACAAATAGTGAAAATAGAAAATAAAATAACAACAGTTTCATTCGGAGAGTGAAGATGCCAAGTCAGTTAGGAGGTCCTAGGTGCTTATAATTTAAAGTTTACTTTGGGACCTTCTAAAATTTTTGCCTATATTTTGAAAGATGAAAGAATTATGTGATCTGAGGGGAAATCAGACTATTTGCTTTAATTTAAAAAATAGAATATATTTTTAAAATAAATTATGAAACTCCAAATCAAAATAAAATACATTTAACTGTAAGAAATAGGTATTATCACAAATTTATTTCTAGTGAAACTGATATAACAGCAGTTTTGTGATTCTCAATGGCCTATAATTCAAGCATAAAGAGAAATAGCATTTTTTAGTATCCAATATTAGGTGCCCAGACCAATTGAGGGAAAGAGAAGAAAATAGTCAATAGAGAGAAAAATCAAATTCATTCTATATCCAAAAAAATGAGTAAGCAATATGTATATGGAAAACAGAGAAGCAGCAAATTTAATCTGTTCTTTAAGCTCCATTAATCTACAATGGATGAAAAAAGTCCTTTGAGCTTACATGAGTTGCTTATTCCACCATCTTGAATAATTTTAATTAGGTTTGTCTCCATGTCTAAATTATAACATGGAGATATCAACTAGGGCAATATTAAAGACAGAAATCTGAGATTCCAGGTTGAAGAATGCTTGTTTCCCAAGGCAAAGGCAAATTGCTCTTTATCTGCAGCAAGAATTAAAGCTGATTCTCTATTGAGACAATTTAGTTCCACCCAGTGAATGAGATGTACTGTCCCTTAGGCAGTCTCGTCAGTCTGTTCTCTGTTCAGTGCTAACACTAGCTAGCCTGGAGCCAATTCCCTGAAGCTCATTTTAGAACATGGTATCACACACATCCTGATTTATAAATTAATGCTGGGCATGTCTTTGCACTAGAGCTGCCCAGACTGTGCTTCAGATCCAGAGCTGTCTCAGAGTCCTCTGCTCAGAGCTTCTCTACTTCCACTGGTCAGTCATCAGTTTCACCAGCATTAGCCTGGTCTTGCCCACCCATGCCCTACTAGAAGGAAATAGAAGATATCTGCACATGAAACCCTAAGAGCCTTTCTGTATAAAACACCTCCCATAGCCTTAAATTAAGGGCACTGTCTGCAGCCACGTGATGTGGAGCTCCTGGAGTCAGATGAGCTAAGCAGGTGCTGGTATTGAGTGGTTAAGTCCTGGCTCAGAAAATTCATCCTCACTGGAAGCCCTGTGGTTCCACCGCCCTTGCTTTCCATGCTAGAGATTTCTACAGGTCTGTATTGGCAGAGGATGCATGGCCCCTCGGAATGCAGAGCCTCCATTCCCATCTCTACTCCTGTCAAAGGTCAGCCTGTGTGAGTCTCTGTTTATTTTCTGCTTGGGGAGTCATACATTTGTGTTCCTATTCAAATAAACAGATCTGATGTTAGAACTAAGCCAGGGCAACTCTGTTGCTTTATGCTGTTTCAATGAGTGCCATTAAGTCCAAAAGAGTTATGTTCTACAATAGGAAAGCTTTCAGAGTCCCTCCAAAATTACTACATGGGTATCTTCCCATGTTTCTTCCTGGAAGGGCTGGTGCTGACCCAAAGATAATTTTATTGTGGCTGGTCTACTGCGATGCTTTAAAAGATTTCTTGAAATGCATGTTTCTTACCTGTAGCATTTTATTCTTGTTACACTTTCTTCCAGAAAAGACTTTCTTTCTCTTAGTAGCAACACATTGTTTCTCCCTTAAAGTTAAAGTTTTCACTTTGATCTTCTTTGATTGGTTCCATATAGAATTATTCAAGAATATTAGAAAATGTCCTTAGATGAATTGCTACAACAAAGAAGTGGAAGGCTGGTCTAGAAGAGTAAACATCCTGGCAAGACACATAAGAAAAGTGATGCAAAGTTTAATGGGTTAAATGTCAAAGAAGCTGAGCTTGAGAAGCATATTGTCAAAAGAATGAAAAGGGATGTGGAAAGGTAGGTGTGTGGCCAACGGTGTCAGGTTCAACAGGTAGCTGGGTATGTGAATATTTACATCAGGTACAGCAAAGGACACAGGTGATTTTCCAGGCCTTATAAGCTGACGGATGTGCTGGAGGGCTGAGCTGGGCTTGCACTGCTTGTGGAAGTAGCTCTGCAATGTGCCCTTTTAAGATATGACAAAGGCACGTCCTTGTGCCCCTAGTTTTTCAGTGTAAAGCATTTTGCCACAGTACCCCAAACTCATGGCATAAAACATATGGCTCCAGGAGGAACAGATCTTCAGTGGGACATTTGCTCAGCTCCATTAATTAGACTATTTTTAGATTAAAAGAAACTAGGCTTGTGAGCATAATTACCTCTTGGGAATTAGATCTGAAGTAACTTCTTCCTGTGATTTACTTAGGAAACACAATGAACAGAGGGTCACTAGAGGATGGAATAAGAATGACAAGCCTTTGATCCTTGGTGTGACTATTTTATGCTGACTCTTAAGGAATACATGATGTCCTCCAAATTCCACAATTAAAGGTTGTGCTCCATCTGTCACTTCCTAGCTAGAGGAGCTGACAAAGATATCAGTAAGACATATAAACCCTTTCAAGGCAAAATATAAGCAAAGTGCCCCACTGAGTCAGTTTCACAAGAATTTTTTATCTTGGTATTTGACCAGGTCCCTCATCCTCCACTCTTCCGCAGGTGATGTCTGATCATTCCAGCAAGTCTCTACCAAAAATCCGGCTAGGTCCATTTAACCAGTAACTGCCTTCCTACTGATGCCAGCTCTTAGTGACACTGTATCTACTGACCTATCCTGTTCTCTAGCTGTAAGCTCTAACCTCCCCTGATGCTGTATTCTGGGTTTAACCTGGCACCTCTCTAGTGTGGAACTTTTTTTTCCCAGCTTGGATTGTTGATGTGTTCCTCTCTATAAAAAAAAAAAACAAAAAACAAAAAACAGTTCTGATTTTAGAACTAAACTAGAGGACTCTATTTTTTTTTTTTACTACCAGAACATTCTCTGAATCATGCTGTTTCAATAAGTGCCCTTAATTCCAGCCCAGCAGAGCTGTGTTTTATATGATAAAGGTGTTTAGTGTCCCTCCAACATGGATATTCTCCTACTTTTACTTCTATAAAGGCTGGTTCCTATAATCCTTATGATGCTTTGACAAGTATTGCTGAGTAATTTATTTAGCACAACTAAAGATGTACAACTTTTCATTCATTCACTATATTGTAGGGGAATTGCCACTAGACAAACAATAGGTTCCATCTTAGTTTGTTGTCTCTGAACACTTCCTGGAAAACACTGTTGAAAATCCAAGGTAGGCTCCAGATCAATAAAAGAATGTCTTACCCAAGGATTAACTCTATTTCCATGACCAGTCACGACCTCAAGGGAAAAAGATCTCTTGCCTATGGCAGATTCATCTTTATGCTGAACATTATAGAGCAGGAATGCTCTGTAAAGAAAGCCAGCCTTTGTCTGTGGCATTTTACATTAGACACAACACTCATGAAGTCATTAGCTGTGTTTGCAATCATTCATATCTTAAGTTTTATGGCCTTCACAGTGGTAGGATGTTATGTATTTTCTCTGTAAACAGTGTGTCCTTGGAAAGATACTACATCAAGATAATCTAAGTTAAAATAAATATTATGTTTCCAAATCCATGTTCTTTGGCACTTTTCCTGGAATTTTTCTTATGAATGATAATTTAATTTCTGTGCTCAAGAGATGCCCTTGAAACTCAGTTGCTCCCCTCTCCAGTCTTTCCTTCAATAATTTCCACTGGATATGATACCAAATATGCATCTTCCATAATGGTCCCTAAAATGTATATTTTCTACATGACAGTTAGTTTCTATGTGAATATATTGTCCTCTCTTCCTTCTCTTTCACACCGATACTTAAGTCTGGGTATCCTAACTGAGACAACAATACTATTTCAGATTTTGTTTCCTTATCAGCTGGTATCTATAGTTATCTGCAAATGTGTACAATTTCTTTTTTGTTTGGAAGAATAACATTGTTTTAGATTTTAGAAAAATAGTGACAAATTTTTAAAGCAACTAATTCCAGAATACTTTGAATTTGTGCTTTATGTTCAATGCCATTTCAGGGCATTTCCATTTTTTTGTTCTTTCCTTTAGTTTGTCCTTTCTTTACGTTTGGATTTCAAGTAAAATGACACTTTAGTTGCTGCTCTATTGTGCAGGCCCAACAGTATTGTCAACGGTTGGGCTTGATATGATGGAACCAAATGTCAGCACTTCTACAGTCATGCTTCAGCCTGCAAGTCTTGACTCTCTTTAGCTTGATCTTCAATTATACAATTAAGCATTATGAACTGAATGCAATTCTACTTAAAACTGGCAGAGAACTGTTGACTAGGCTGTGTATACCTTGGTAAATGGAACTTTTTTAAAAAAACAAGAGAATGTTGCTAAATTTTTCTAATTACTCAAAACACATTGGCTGTGTGTGTATTTTGGTGTAAGAAATGTTCTTGAAATATCACTTTTGGTGTGGAGTATATGAATAAGTGATTCCAATGTAGATTTCCTCAGGCATTCCTCTGGGGTAGTGGACTAATATCAAAGGTCTATCAGCTGTTACAAGAGCTGACAGGAGCTTCAGATTTAATCCCATAGCTAAGCGACTGGTAGAGATCACAGGACATCCCAACAAAGCAGTAAATTAATCATGCAATCCACTCTGTATGCTATAATAAATAAACCATGCATTCTATAGAGTACTTCCAAGAGGCCCTTGGAAATCAAAGTGTGCAAAGTGCTATCTAATAGAGACAAGAATGTCTAATTTGCACAGAATAGATTTGACATGAGCAGTGATTTCTTGCACTTCTTTCTCCAGAGCTATGGTCATATCCACTTTGCTTCAGGGTTAGACAGGATAGGTATATATATACAAAGGACCAAATAATTTCCCCTTAGAAATGCTCAAACATGTAAGACATTTCACGGCTCCACCATCAAGGTGAAGTGTCCATTTGGAATATGCACACTGCCATCCTATTATCAAGAATATTTAGTCAAATTTGAGTTTTACCTGGAAGCAAACTTGCTCACCTGGGGATTTGGGCCTGTGTTTATCATATTGAATAGTTAATGTTGTAAGTGGTGCCTTTTGATCCCATAGTTCTCAGGGCCCTTGGAGAGAATGGGCCCTGTTCCTACCATTGCTTTTGATGGATCAAGTCAAGTTCTAGTGAAACTAGTTCATTTATGTTTAAACTTGAGTTTTCTCCTTAAACCTAAGATGAGAAACAGAACTTATGGTGCTGGTGGCCTGTACTTTGAGATCTCAATGTATAATGATGTCTGAGACAGCACAGCACCCTGTAACCTCCCTGAATAATCAAAGCATACCTCAGGCGACCTTCACCAAACTCTAGAGCAGCATAATCAGCTCTTGTGAATATCCTGCTTTCCAGAGAATAAGAACCAGGATGCAAACCATAGCTAGCCAAGACAGACAGGAATCGTCTCATGTGGCCACAGTATGAGAAGGGAAGCAAGTTCTTTTCACTCCTGAAATGCATGATGTGCAGGGATTCCAAATGCTGAATACTGTAGATCCATTTCCTGTGAGTGTCATATTTGTTAGCTAAAACCGAGATGAACTGTGGCGTTACCCACAGCTTCCATGCTGCTGTGACACTTTCTCACATGTCTGTGTACCTACAGTGGCATCACTTACTGCAGATAGAAAGGCGTTCTGTGCGCCCCACATCAGGAGCTGTCCCCATCAATAGTTTCTTTGAAAGAATATTTGACATTAAATCAGCACAGTCCCCTCATTACCAAGATGCTGGTCTTTGTAAAAAGTACTGACCCCACACACATCCTGGGAATGTCAGTGAAAGCCCAGCTACAAAGGGGAAGTATTTATGTTAGCAGAGAGGAATATATTTCACAGGACTTTATAAGAAAGTACTATGATTAAGGAACTACGGCCTATTTTCCAGGCCAAACGCTTTTTGTTTATAATTGTTAATGTGTTTTAGATCTAACTGGGCCTAAATTCCTGTCAGAGTTCATAAGTACTAAAGCTTTGAGCTATGAGACATTTATGCCCTTCTCATGCTTTTTGTCTAATAAAAACCTGAGTACATCATTTATTCTTAAACTGCTATTAAAATTTCAGTATCTCCATTTCATTGTCAATAAATATCAGATTAGGAAACAAAATCCCACATTCCATTAAATAACTGGATGCATTTATCATCTTCTTGTTACAAGGACCCATACACGCAGTAAACTAAAGGAGGGAAGGTTTATTATTTCAGACGTTTGAGTCCTTGATCACTTGGGCCTGTTGTGCTTCGTCCATTGTGTCAAACACATTGTGGTGTGAGGACATGATGGAGCAGAGCTGTTCATCACATGCAAGTCAGGGGGCAGAGAGAAAGAAAGAAGAGGTTATGGTCCGACGTCCATGCCATGCTGTGTCTCCCATGGCCTACCTTTCACTAGGCTCCACTTCCCCAGCCACTGGCTGGGCGAAGTCTTTAACACATGGGCCTGCAGACACACAAAATCATATATAGCACCAAACAAACAAAAGTCAAAGGTGATATAATTTTTGTACTTTTACAATGATCACAAATAAATTATTTTACATCAACACTATTTAGCCAAAACAGCTGAGAACTGTGTTACATTTCTTGAGACAAAGAAACACTAGAAAATAACCTTTTGTGCCTTCCTTTGTATCTCTCCATAGGCACTGAAAAATGGACAGTGTTTCCCAGCAAGCTTTCAAATATTTTTCTCTTCCCAACAACACAGAAGTCCTGTTATAGATAGTAAGAAATGATAATGATAAATTTCTTAAAAATAAACAAAATACTGAGAATTACTCAAATTCAAAATTTTGAAATTACTATCAAATCATATATTTTAGTGATTATTTGTGACCATGTATTCTGGATACAGGCTTGCTCTGGATATGGAATTTGAGGGAAAAGCCCATGTGTAGACATTGCCCTGTTGCCTAGGGCTCTCTCTGTACTATGAGAAAGTGGGCTGCTGAGAGAGAGGGGGGATAAGGACTTGGCTATAGATCACATCAGAACAGTTTAGGCAAAGATTTATGCAAAGAAACCCTATTCCAGACTTGGCAGTGCTCCACAGAGAAAGCCAACACTTTCCCTGTTCTGCTGTGTTGGATGTCTGGCTTTTCTCGAGCTACAAAATCAGCCAAACCAACAATCTTTGCATTTCTAAAGGAAATAACCTACACATTGACAACATGGGCATTGTTCAAGTCTAAAGTTCATTTCAAATAAATACATGTGGTCAACAAAATGATCCAACTTGAGTCAACATACTGATAAGCTGCTCCACAGCAAAGTGAAAGAAAAACATCAGGGAGTGGAGAGCCAAGCCTGAATTTCGCTAAGAGGGTGCCTGTGAGGACTTGAGCAGCACACCCAGACTGAAATCCAGAGTGCAGTCTGCATGAGAAAAAGACACTTGCAGTAATCAATGCCCTGATACTTCTGCAGTCCTCAGAGGGAACATTTTACTGAGCTGTAAATACGGAAGAAGACAGACTTGGCTTAACATTAAATGTGGATCATACGAAAAATAATTGAAGCTAATGTATGGGATTTGATATGGTGGGATTTTTTTTAAGTTTTTATCCTTAAACATATTTCTTAATTTGGTATAAAATATATTAAATGAGCAAGATTATTTGAAAATTCCTATTTTATCATACAAGATAAACTTCAGAACTCTATGAAATTTAGTGAAAGAAAGAGAGGAAAGAAAGGAGAAAGGGGAGAAGAGAGGAGAAGGGAAGGGAGAGGAAGGGAGGGGAGGAGAGGGCAGGGGAGGGGAGAGACTCTGAAGAGAAGGGTTGAAGTATGCAAGCAATAGTCATTCATTGTAAAACTGACCCTCTACTCCCAGACTGCTAAACCCTAAAATGCTGACATGTTGTAGTTAGGAACAAATAGTTCCACTATATCATCATTAACTCAAGCAAGGTTTGAAAATGTACCCTTTCCTACCAAATCATTCCAGTCGCTTTTCTCTATTTTGTGCAGCACTGCAAATCCATTTAGCAAGTCAGGTTTGTTAGTTTTGTGACAAACTCAGTCTTTTAAAATTCTCTTCAAGGTTTTCCCATGGTTGTTGTATTCAGAAGACTCCCCAGTGCTTATGTGAATCTAACCTTAGTTAGAAAGTAAGCCACAGACAGCACACTCTACAGAGTCAGAGTCAGACATTCCAAATGAGATTCCAACATTCATCTTTTCACGGTATAATGTGTATTGTTTCTCTCTTTCCTTCTTTCTTTCCTTCCTTCCTTCCTTCCTTCCTTCCTTCCTTCCTCCCTCCCTCCCTCCCTCCCTCCCTCCTTCCCTTCCTCCCTCCCTCCCTCCCTTCCTTCCTTTCTTCTTTTCCTCTTTTCTTCCTTTCTCTCTTTCCTTTTTTTCTTTGAGAATTTCTTATAGGAGTACTATATTTACATCATGAATCCTCCACTCTCTCCTCCTCCAACTCCCTTCTATGTATCCCAAATCCTCAAATTCATGGCTTCTTATTCTTTAAGAATACACACACACACACACACACACACACACACACACACACACACACGAGAAAGAGAGAGAAAGAGAAAGAGAAAAAGACCAAAAAAGAAGAAAATAACCAACCTATTGAGTTAATTTAGTGTTTCTCATATATGTGTTTAGGGTTGACCTTTTGGGATTGAGTAACCTACCAGAGGGCTTTTCCCTGGAGAAAACTGATTATCCCGCTGAGAAACTACTAACTGCCTCTAACTCTTCATCTAGGTGTTGAGCCTTTCCAGAAGTCCCCCATGCACATTGGCATGCCACCTGGTGTTGTCATTGTGAAGTTCTTGTTAAGTAACCATCTTCATATTGTTGAGATTTCTTGTGTGCCGCTTCCCTGTCACACATAGAAGACACTCTCTCATACAGAACACCCTGTTGTTCTGGAACTTAGACTCTTTCCTGTAGCTGGAAGTTTTCCTGTGTCCTGGTCAGGACAAATCTCTCCCATTTGCTTCCCCCAAGTAAGCACCCAGAAGCTTATATTAATTATAACTGCTTGGTCATTAGCTCAGGATTATTACTGACTGGGTCTTATACTTAAATTAACCCATAATTCTTATCTATGTTTAGCCACATGGCTTGGTACCTTTTCTCAGTTCTGCCTTGTCATCTTGCTTCCTCTGTGTCTGGCTGGTGACTCCTGACTCAGCCTTCCTATTCCCAGAATTCTCCTTGTCTGCTTATCCCACCTATACTTCCTGCCTGACTACTGGCCAATCAGCGTTTTATTTATCAACCAATCAGAGCAACACATTCACAGCATACAGAATGGCATTCCACAGCACTCTCCACCCTTTCTTCCAAGATGTTCCCTGAGCTGTAGGTATAGGAGTTGTGTTATAGACCAATTGGGTTTGGGAAACCATGTACGTCCCTGCATTTTGACTAATTATGGCTTTCTGTAATGGTCTCCACCTGCTTCTAAAAGAACCTGCTTTGAGAAGTGAGAGCTACATTTTTCTGTTGATATAAGGATAAGTATTTAGAATATAGTTAGAAATTATACTGCTTTAAGGAAGTAGAAACAACAGGCATTGTCTTTTAATTCAACCTAGTTCTCATGACCAAGAAAGAACTGGTCCATCCAAACCATAGGCTGGCATGATGGGTATATATGGATGGTGGTTGGACAGAATGGATGGAGGGCATGCATTCAAATATCATTTCTCATGAGATCAAGACCTATTCCTGGCCCTTAGCTGGTTTTTGGGATCCTGTTCCCTATGTGTGATTACCTTGCCCAGCCTTGCTGCAGGGGGAGGAGCTTGGTCCTACCTCAACTTGATGTGCCATGCTTTGTTCAAGTCCATGGGAGGCCTGCCCCTTTCTGAATGGAGACAGAGGAGGAGTGAATGGGGAGGGGATAGATGGGAGCAGGGGGGAGGGAACAAGAGGAAAGGAGGGAAGGAAAACTGATGAAGTAAAACAAATGAAAAATGTTAAATAAGCAAATAAACAAACAAATATCATTGCTCTCTGGACACCTTGTTTTACATGGTCACTCACACCATCATGGTCACACTGACTTCTTCATGAGAAAAATTTCAGGTGTTTTAGAGTGAACCAAGAAGATGGCAATAAGAAATCAACTAGAGTGAAGGGAGGAGGTATTTGTATAAGGGAAGCCAAAACAGGGCTGAGGCATTGGCACAGTTGAAAGAGTGGATAAGTAAGGAGCTTGACCTCCAGCTAGAGAAATGGCTTGGAAATGACCAGAACTAGGAAAGTAGTTGACAATGAAGCTGTATGCTGAGTGGGTTAGTCTGCAGGCTTTTCAGGCAGTAGCTTCGTTCTTCACAGTAGCCTGTTCTGTGTGTGTTTACTGCAGATAAAAGCCAACAATTCACTAACAGTGTTATTGTCTCACAATGAATGATTCTGGGAGGACTTGGAGAAGCGAAGTAAAAACAAGTCCCTTGATGCCACCCTGCATCCCGACATGTCCTTTTGCTCCCTTTGAGTTCTCCCCACAGAAGGTGTTCAGCTCCAACACATCTCATCTCAAATCTTTTTTCCAGTAAACTTTATTGACCTATGTCCCTTTCAGTGCTTGATAGTAAATGTTATTTTAAATGTTGATTTTTTAAAAGCCACAGCAGGGGCTGGAGAGGTGGCTCAGTAGTTAGGAGCACTTGCTGCTTTTGCAGAGGACTCATGCTCAGTTCTCAGCACCTACATGGTGGCTGGTGGCTGGTGGCTGCAGCTTCAGTTCCAGGGGATCTGATTTCCTCTGCTGACCTCTGTGGTACACAGTATACACACATACATACAAGAAAACACTTATACATATAATATATATGTATATTGGGTTTTCAAGACAGGGTTTCTCTTCGTAGCCCTGGCTTTCCTGGAACTAACTTTGTAGAACAGGCCAGCCTTGAACTCACAGAGATCCACCTGCCTCTGCTTCCCTCAGGATTAAAGGTATGTGCCACCACTTTCTGGCTAAAATAAATATTAAAAAAATAATTTTAAAAAGTCACAGCAATTATTTTCCATTTTCTTCTTCAGAACTCTGGACTGTGACTCTCAATGGCTAGTTTGTCCAGAAAGCATAGCCCCGCTGAGTCCCTGACATCCTGTAGGATGTCAGTTCAGATAGCTTTTCATGAAGACTCATTTTCAGTTTCTCATTTTAGAATTTTTGCCCTGGAACTAGCTCTTAGCACTGGGATAGTGGCGTACCAAAAAACACTCATCATTGTTTTTGAGATTCCAATTTGAAAAAAAAGAAACAAAGTTCAGGTTTGAACAGAGCACAATATTGAAAAGTTGAGGATAGCTCAGGGAACCCTGGGGATGTTGTGAAGTCTAGGATCTGAAAAGAATGCTCTCAACTGAAATCAGGTTTACCTAAAAACTGCTGCACTGACCTGGGGGAAGCACAAATGTTTTTGAGAAACATCTGTGAAAAGAGAATCTGAGCAATAGTAAATAATACATTAATTAAATAATAGCAGACACAAAAACTCAAATGACACCATTCACTGTAAGGTGAATGAGATGGGAAAAATTTTAAACTACTCATTGCTAATTTATTAAAAAAATTAACAGGTATAGATTAAGAAAAGACCAGAGAGTGAACTATGGAAAGCAGAGGGGCCTAAAGGCAGATAGAAGACGCAGAAGCAGAGCAGGATCTACACCGTTGCTGTTCAGGAGGCATGGATGCTTTCCCATAAGAGAGGGAGTGTGGTTTCTTGTTGTGCTTCTCAGTTTCAAAGTGGTGACCTTGTATCCATCTGTCATCAGACCTGGAGATTTTCATCTTATATCTTTTTCCCCATGATTGACAATACAAAAAAAAGTCTTTGAATAAATGCATTCTACTTACTCACTTAAATCTCATTCTTAGAATCAAAATTTCTCATACTTTACATGATAAATAATTCCAAATGGCAAAGATTGACAATTTTCTTACAAAATAAGTCTAATTGCAGTTTCTTACTTTGGGTTTCCTTCAAACACAGAAAAACCTTGGCATCAGGAAGCTTCTAAAAAGACCAAGAGATAACCTGTTACGTTGGGATGAAGAAAACATAGTATTGGGCTTTGCAGGGGTATTTCCAATGAAAATTTCCAGCATCGGGGAAGAGGGAAATCTTGACAGTTAACAACATGGGTCAGCCATGAGGACCTTATACTATAGTAAGATACAGTGGCAAGTGTGTGTGGTCTCATTTTTATGTGAAATCCACGAAATCTATTTGCAAAAGCAGAGGAAAGGGGGCAGGTGAGGAAAGGGGGCAATGTTCATCAAAGGTTAAAAATCTGCAGTCACAAGAGTAAGTTACATCAACACCCTACACAGCATGATGATAGCAGTGAATCAGAACCTATGGTGCCCTTGACATCTGCTCACAGAGAAGGTATTAGTGCTCTTACACTCATGTACAATGGTGATTAGAGCAGGTGATGAGTGGATTAATCGCTCTGATTGTGTAACTGATTTCACAGCATCCTTGTGTAGCCAAACATCACACTGAAGACTTCAACTGTAGACATTTGCAGTTGTCAATTAAACTTAATAAAGCTGGACTGAAAACAGGGAGAAAAAAAATGAACCAAGGACAGTAGAAATTTACTGGGAGGTTAAAGATGTGAGGGTGCTGCCTAGAGTTTTTTAACTGATAAATAATGCCAGCTGCTGTCCCTTGCTGCCTGCAGGCTGTCCTAGGAGCATTTCTTTCTGGACTTCTCAGCTGTGACTGCAGATGAATTGAAAAGACATCTGTTTCCTACACACAAAAGAAAAAGAAAGAAGTCCTGAGGCAGAGGAGCAAAGAGGAAGAGGATGGTTGCAGAGGGAGCCATACAGTGAGTATACACACTCAGCCACACAGCAAGAGGTGCAGAAAACATTTGATTTAGTGTTTCTGCTGTGGATCAGATCAGCACATGCTAGTAAACTTGACCACTGACTCCTCTTGATGGTAGCCTATACCATCCTAAGCATGTACATAGTAAGCAGGAGAGAAGGCAAATGTTCCTACTGTGCAGCTAGTACCAAGACCAACATTGACTATCTTCTCTCTCCTCTACTCAACACTCTCTTCCATACTTTGCCTCTTCAGCCAACTCCTGGGATGCTATAAGGACTTTCCCCCATTGAGTAATCCTGATTTCTATGGTCTGAGGGTCTGAGTACCCTTGTTACTTTGGTGGCATTGGCTGCATAACTCTTGTTACTCCTCTTAAGGATGAAAGGAGTCAGAGATGATCCCACCAATGCTCTGAACTATGGAGAGATGCTTTCCTACCTCTGCTCTCCAGAACTGTATCCCTGATGATTCATGATAACAATGGATATTTCTCGCTGCTACAGTTGCTTGCTGCTATTGGCCTACCAATATGAACATTCAAAACTGACTGATGTTGCCACTGTACCATCAAGTAAATTTTCCTACCCTACTTCTTGGGATATAAGACCTCCAACCTAGCAAAGCCTGAGCATGAAAAAGGGACTCACACATCCTGCACATTGGCATTTAAGAGTGTTGGTAACTAGGGTATTAACCATATTCCCAACATTTGTTCTAGACACATGTGCTCATCAATTAGGGACACAGTGATAGAAAACCAACTAATGCTGTTAAATGGCCAATGAATATACGTAATCCTGGAGAACACAGACACTTCTGTAGTTCTGTAACCCTAAAATGGCTTTTAGCAGAGACTATTCAGCTATGTCACATGGTATAAAAGTAGGAAAATGTCTTCCAATATCATGTGCCTCCTGTTTTTACAATTCCCCTGTAGCAGGTGGGTTTGTGCAAGATCCACATCAGAACACCAGGTATTCCCAAATCATGAGGACAATTGTGCCATTCTACAGTGGGTCTAGAAGGTTAACATTCCTGCTGCAAATCTTGTGACAGAATCATAACTAAAGACAGTTGTGAGGTAAGAGTGGCTGTGTGTTGCTCCACTTCCCATGCAGATGCAAGCTGCTCTTGGTAATTTCTAGCCATGAACAATTGAAAGAACACATCTTGCCGGGCGTTGGTGGCACACGCCTTTAATCCCAGCACTCGGGAGGCAGAGCCAGGCGGATCTCTGTGAGTTCGAGGCCAGCCTGGGCTACCAAGTGAGCTCCAGGAAAGGCGCAAAGCTACACAGAGAAACCCTGTCTCGAAAAACCAAAAAAAAAAAAGAAAGAAAGAACACATCTTTCTGATCCATGGCCTTCCCAGTTATTCCCTCTAAGGAGTTACCTGAAAAAAATAATATCCAATTCAACATGACGTTTAGTTTAAATTTTGTAGTCAATCATCATCCACCATGGTCCATAATCATTTTTTAGGGACACCACAATTTAATTAACTGAGAATACAATGAGTTTCACTACCTCTGTAAATCATAGTTCCCTGAGTGAGACTTTATTCTGTCACTATCCTAGGAGTAAATATTGCTTCTGGCTCACTGCCCTTGATGATCGAGGCAGGTTTAGAAATGCCCACAAGACATTGGACAAATGAGTATTTATCCCAGCTATACCCAGAGAAAAGTGACTGAGAAAATGATGGCAGTGTGTGACTAATGTTCCATTTTACCTCCTGGGACGTGGATGAAGATTTCACAGTCTTCTGAAGTGCCACTCTTACTTGGAGCCCATGCTGAGGTTTCAGGTCCCTAGTATTAGTGACAGCCCAAAAACTGTATCCAACAGGTTTCCGATGTCTGGGGACTCTTCTTTCTCTAGTATACAGATACTCTAAGTGACTAGCGTGTCTCTTTGATGTTGAAAGTGAAAACATGTATTTCATTATTAAAGAATAAAGAATTTAAAACAATGTAAGAGATATTTACTCATGCTACAAATTTTAGTAAACAAGATGATTTATGGAAGGAGAAAACTTTCCTTAATTTCTGGTTAAGAAGAAGATAAACAATTGTTCAATAGTAATCTATTACTAGAGAAGTATACATTTAGGGGTTGGTAAGGTGGCTTAGTGGTTAAGAGAGTTTGCTATACAAGACTGAGGAACTGAGTGTGAACTTCCAGGACCCACATGAAAGAAGAGCAGGGTTGTATTTACCTGTAACTCCCAGGTAGATCCCAAGAGCTTTCTGGTCAGCCATGCCCTCTCTAGGCACAACATCTGCTTCCTCGGCCTTTATGGTGGCTAGTAGCACCTTCTCTGCCTCTCCCCCTTCATGTCTTCACTGTCCCTCTAGGATTGCTGTGGAAAGTACAGCATTAGTGAAGAAGAGCTCCTCACCCTCTCCCAACCCCCACACTAAGCTCTACATTGGCAGCTGCTGGTAGCAACTACTCTCAATGCTATTTACAGTTTAACACAGTGCTGTTCCCCAAAGAAAGAATTTATTGATCCAGCCAAAGTAAGAAAAATGAAAAAATGAAACAATGAGAATGTATTAACAGTAAACATAAAGGAAACTGGGAAAATAAAACTAAACACTAAATTAATTACAGCTGATGGGAACAAATTGAATTCTTTTTAAAGACAATAGCATTCAGATAAGTTCTAATTAAAACAGCATTTATTGGGTGAAGGGAGGAGGGGACTGGACCTGCCTCGAATGAATCTACCAGGCTGAGCTGAATCCCCAGGGGAGTCCTTGCCCTGGAGGAGATGGGAATGGGAGTGGCCTGGGGGAGGGCAGGGGAGGGTGGCAGGAGGAGGGAGAACAGGGGAATATGTAAAATGAAATTAAATTATAAAATTTAAAAAAAAAGGTAAAAAAAAAAAAGTTCCCTGGCTCTCTTCTGCTTCAATATGGTGCCCTCCAAGCGTCACTAAAGTGTGTGGGCAATCATTCTGTGAAGAACTTCTTTGCAGGGAAACCCGTCCAAATGTCTTCAGCAAAGTATATGCTTGCTATTGCCACTTTCTGGTCATAACTTTCTTTTTCTTCAGTCAGCCTCTTGTTCTCAGAACCTCAACTACTGGAAATGTGAAGGCAAACGTTACAGAATTCTTGTTCTCAGAGGTCACAGTACTATTGACAGCGAGAGTGATGAGCATCTAAGTGTGACTTTTACGAAATATCTCAAAAAGAAAAGGCTCATCATTTGCACAACTGATTTTAATCTGATCATACATGAGTGTTCTTTACAATTTGTTTTACCTTGTGCATGCAATGAGAAGTTTAGTTCCAATTCTTGTCTCTTACGTAGCCCAGAAAACCTTGCTTACATTATAGCTTCTAAGATGACTGAGTTAGCAACACCAACAAAATTCAAGTGCACAGAGGTAGAGGTGAGGAGCTGATACTGAAACACATCCTTGGACTTGATTAAACTTTAACAGAAGGTGCTGTTCATGATTTCAGACTATGTCAACTTGAAAGAATTTGGTGAATTAAATTGTTTATATTTTTGTGGCTACTTGAGAGATAGTTCAATGGGTAAAGACATTGTCCAACAAGCCTGGCCGTGTTGGTCCATCCCCACAACCTATCTGGTGGAAGAAGAAAACTGTCTACCATAAGTTATCCTCTGACTTCCACATGGGTTCCATATCACATGAGCCAACACTCATAAATGTGCACACACTAAATAAAGAACAAAAATAAATAATAAAGTAATTAAAAATAAAACCCTCTATTTAAAAAATATATATGGATTTAACTTATAATAACTTAAAAGCCTCCCCCTTCCCCATGTATAGACTTGTTTAATTGGTAAGTAGCCATTTGTTTTACTACAACTTCGGTTCAGTCAATAAGTAATTGATTATTCCCATGCCATTTGTACCACAGTTGCACTATGGGTGTGTCTTTCCAAGACAGCCATTATTGCATCTCCCAGGGTTTACAACTGGGTACTACTATTGATTACTTTTCTCCTCAAGTAGTATGCATAGCTTCTTTTAGCACTATGAAAACTAGGCAGGAGGGGTGAAGCTTGTAAGTAAGTACAAGCTAGATTTCTCCACATTCTATGACTCAAGTGTATGGTGCCAAGAATAAGAATCTGTGGAATTCTCAGTCCTAAATGGAAGCTACTCCTTCTAAGACTCAGGGGTCATTGTGAGAAGAGTAGAAAGATTATGAGAGTCTAGGGTGTCCATGAGTATAAAAACCTCAGTTTTAATATAGGGTAAAATTATATTTACTGTGTACCTATGAAGAAAACATATTTGATTTTCATATTATTATAATTATCATTAGTAAAAATAAATTCTGACACATTCTTTTTGTTCCAGAAGTCACTGTGATTATCACCATCTATGTTAGCTAATGCCATACTTTTTTCATGTATGGTATTGCTTTTAACTCAACATGTACATTAAAGAAGTGCTTTAGAGATATACATTAAAATAAAATGGTCTCTGCCCCCATGTGAAAAAAAACAGCATTTATAATAAGAAAACCTTAAAGAAAGTAGGAGAGCATATGTGTCTAACCATTGCATTCCGTGAAAAAGTAAAAATTTATCACTGAAATAAAAGCTGGTGTTTCTAATGTAAAAAGACTCAAACTACTAAATGAGTTACATTCATTATTCAAGTGCCATAATAATGATATATATTCAAAACACTTAGAAATATCAGAGAATCCTATACCATCATTAACGTATTGGTAAATTTAATATTCTTAGCTTATAAATGAAACATTAAATGTGAGAGACACAACTAAAATACATACAATTACGTTTAATTTGAATAGTCCTTTCACAGAACTTCTCTCATTGCTGTGATCAAATACCCATGAAAAGCAAACTAAGAAAGGAAGAGTTTATTCCGGCTTACAATTAAAGAATGATTGTTCAGTCATGGTGGGTAAACCATGGAAGCAGGCATGGAGAGCATGGAGGTATGAACAGGATGAAAGCTGGTCACATTGCATTTGCATTCAGAAATCAGAGCACAAGGAACGTTCATGCTTTCTCCTACTTATCAGTCCAGGACCCCAGCCCGAGAAATGCTGTCACCCACACCCACCTCAGTTCACCTAATTCAGAAGATACCTCACAGACATGCCCAGAGCTTTGTCTCAAAGGATATTCTAGATTCTGTCAGGTTGACAGCCAATATAAACTATCAGAAACCCTATGAGCAAAAGCTTACAAAAGAGTTCACATACTTTGGTTCAATGATTCTAAATTCTTAAACTTTTATATCTTGGAAAATACCAAATACTGAAAAAATTCATAAAAGATATTCATAGTGTTACGACTTATAGATGTATACATTGGGGTAACAGCAGCCGCCCTCTGGTTCACTCTGAGAAATTAGTATTTCCAAATAGTTATTCTCATCTTTAATAGTCAGAGACACCTGCTTCAGCTCCTTCCACTCAGTGAGTGCTTCAATAGACAGTTCAACTAAAGCCTGCTCCAGTCTGTGAATATACTTTGAGATATCTGCCTACAGTGGAATGCCAAGTAGATACGCATTGTGCTGGACCAGCCCTGAGAATGCAGTAGTTTGGAAGTTGAGAAAACACTGTAGAGAAACATGTTTCATTATATATCCATTTTCAATGTAGACATAATCTCCACTCCCAGACTCTTAGGAGTGTCTCGAGGGATCTTGCTGGAAGACTGGAGTGTGAATGTTCTTTATATGCCAACTCAGAAATCAGAATAGCGGGGACTTGGACATACTTAGCTCCAACTTGATTCTTTCTAAAGTAGTGCAAGTGGCTTTTCAAACTACAACATGGTCGGCTGGTTATTTATAAAAAGGATCTCAGTTTTACAGAAAATTCTCATATCTAAATGCCAATGTCAATTTCATTATAAGTAGAGAAATGCCCATTGGTTCTCTTGCACAGCTGATAGTCCAATCTGAAAGATGTGTATGTCAATTATATCACAATAATATTCAAAACAATTTGCTTGGATTTAACTTGCATTTTTTTAAAGTGCAGGGGTGTTTAGTTTTATTTGTCAACACAATCTAGAGTCACCTGGATGGTCTCAGAGAGGAAATGTCTAGATCAGGTTGATCTGTAGTCCTGTTTTTGGATAATTATCTTGATTATGTTGATTGAAGAAGAAAGACCAGAGCACTGTGGGTGGTGCCATTCCCTAGAAAGAGCATCCTCTAAGTACAGACAGAGGACTAAGTACAAGTGGGCACGCATATGTTCATGTTTCATTGCCCTCATGTTGGAGGTGACATGACTAGCTACATCAAGTCTCTGATTTGACTGTACAATAATAATGGACCATAACCTAGATTTCTAAGCCAAACACACCCTTTATCTTCTAAGTTGCTTTTTATCAAGGCATTTTTTTTCACAGCAACAGATATAAAACTAGGATATAGGTGGAATTAACTTCTACATTAAATTTAGTTGTTCAAATTCAGTGTCTATAAATAGAAACTAAGTAAAATTTGGCACCTACTAAAAATAGCAACTATGAAGTTTACAAAGATCATGTAGCTTTACCATCTCTACCACATTTTTATGTAAATGTAAAACTCTGTGTCGTTTTTGGCTGACTGAATTCTTCTCTTGGCTTCAGTCATATTGTAAAAGTATTTCAAAAGTAAGTAACTAGGATAATGGGGTTTTTGATTCAGCTCATGAAGCCAATTTCTGGGCTCTGTACTTGGTTACACTTTAACTGTGTTTTCTCATTATTCTAGATTTCATTGTTTAAAGATCTAGCAGTAATTTTCCCATTAATGTCACTCACTGCTTTCACTCCAGTTATAGCATTGTTTCATAGAAACCCCCATAAGACTGCTAATTCCAACTCTACAATGTGATCTGTGAACACAGTCCCTCAGCTCAAAATTATGACCCACCACTTTTTCTTTTTACAATAAATATTCAGCAAATTGTGTGTGGAGAGGTTTTGGAGATAATTAAAGAAAATAATAAGCCAAATTTGGCTGAATATATGTGAATCATAGAAGGATTTAATTAGCTTTAGACCATAACATAAGCCAGTAGGTCAGAGGGGTAGAAACAATTTGCTGCTGAAGAAAGGAATGGTCTGGAGGCCACAGGAGACCACTAGCTTCTACATACTAATGGTTACACATTTTACTAAAATTTGGTATGGAAAAGAGTGCAACAAAATGGAAACCTAGAGACTAATAATTATGAAAAGGCTTTAGACCTGTCAAGGAACTATCCTGAAATATTTTCCAGGTCCAGATGGTGAGCACCATCCGAGCTCTAGGAACATTAATTCTGATGACCATGTGCTCCCAGTATAGGACACAATTCAGAGCTTCCAATTTTGTGCGGGCCATTGACATTAGAATCAGACAAGGAGCAAGAGAAAATGATGGACACTTTCACTTATATAAATAAATGTAGAAACTCTAAGTAAAAAGGTAATTTACATTGAATAGGGACAAAAATACATCTTTTTACTTTCTTGCCCTTCTGCAACAGCCAGTTGTAACTACATGACAGGCTGATCAAAAGGAAATACAGTGGAAACTTTGCTACTTTGCCTGAGGCAGGAGGTCACCTCTGGGTAGCTCAAAACTTAAGTAGTGCAATTTGTGGATCACCTGTCAAGGCTACAAAGAGAAACAGATTCCAAGTGTAGCTAGATGAGAAAAGACCATGAACTTGGTATCTTCAGCTTGCAAATTCTGTGAGATCCAAAGAGACATAGGAGCAGCAGATGCACATAGATCAGGGTTATAGGATGTCTTTTCCAAAGATGTGCGAACCATCAGTGCAGCCCTTCCTGAGAACCTGGGTCCTAGGCGTTCATGGCGGGTAGAAACTAAGTCTTCCAGGTGGTCAGATATCTGTCAGGATGGGGATGAAGACACAACCGACACTGGGAGAAAGTGAGAAGAGGACTCCTGAGGTTACGGACTTGGGTTATACCTGTTTCCCTAGAGACAGAAGCCTGGCTGCCTTGAAACTTGAATATGCAAACAAATATAAGTTTTATTATATGGCCAGTACTCACGAGTCAGTTAACATACATTCTTAGGTTTTAAGGAGCTAAGGTGATTATCCAAAAAGCGCCAATAAAGCAATTTATAAAATTTCCAATTTTGTTAAAAAATAAAATTTTCATTATTTCTAGGAATGATAGGATAATAATCATAATCATACTAAAAACATCAGCTACGAACACATTTAGTAGAATCATGCTCTTCCCATAAGAATGATACATCATTAATATTTTTCTGCAAATTTTATCCAGTGGAAATCATTATGAATATACAGACATTCTAAATGTTGAAAGGAGAAACAAGTTGTTATTTGCAGGTTATCAGCATTACTTAGAAAAATCAAGGAAAATTAAACATGAAAATCATATTAATGAGAATTGGATAAGTGGTTGGATATAAAGAATTTGTAAAACCGTATTCTGCTTTAAATAGTTAACATATGACACTCAAGTAATGGAGAAAATCAATAAGGATAATTAACTCATGTCACACAAGTATCCGAAAGGCTTACACGGAAAGTATTGCTTTATGTCCTCAAGTCAAGAATACTGACGCAGAAGTACAGAGGGCAGGAGAGTTACTTCGGACAATGAGCAAATAGAAGTATCATACACAGGTCCCAGGGACACAGAGTCCAGGGGCCACGCCCTCATCACCATATCACAATGGCTCCTTTCCATTACAACTGCACCTTCCAAACGCTTAGCATACACAAAACATTTCATATGAAACAGGCAGATCCTAGAGCAATGAAGACCTCGGGAAACTGTTCTTAAACGTCCCCCAGTTTTTAATATGAATTTGAAAAAGAGCCGGGAGAGTCCATGGGAGGGTTTGGGTGGAGGGAAAGGGAAAATGATATACTATAATCTCAAAAACTGAAAAAAAAAAGTCAAAATGAAATTAAAGTTTTTCAACTCTCACTGATGTAGGGCATCTGGTAGCCTTTTAAATTTTTGTTACTTTTCACAAACATTTTACAAAATTTAGTGTAGATGTATATTTTTTTCCTGAGAAGTAGAAGTTTAGATTTCAAAAATCTTTGCTAGGTAGGCTTAAATCTCCTTAACTTCAGTAAAAAATAAAATAAAATAAAATAAAAAATTTGAAAGATTTGAGAAACTCATCTTGTCACATGGAGAGGAGATAATATCAAGATGTCATTTTCTCCCTTTCCTTAAAGAGTACAAGTAACACCTTTATACTCAAAACACAGCTTGCATATGAGGGATTGAAAGGATGAACCGCCCTGGTGGGTCCGCAGTTTGGCGGAAAAGTTACTAGCCACAGTGACTAGAGTTAGAAAGAGCTTTATTAGAAAGACACCAGGCCTGGAGAGACAGAAAGAGAGGAAACAGAAAAGAGAGAGGGTGGGGGTCCGTGTGCGGCTTTTTAAGGCGGAGATTGCGTGACCACACGGCAGTACGCAGTCGCCCGTGCCCCCCAATGATGCTAAGACGTTAGACCCGGAAGACTAACAGAGATAGAGAAAAAAAGTAACCAAAAGATTTAAATTGGGGTAAAGGAGTACGCATTGAGGGATAGACTACACGGTCTTAGAAAATAAAACACAGGTTTATGCTTCCTGTTTTATTCTCATTACAAAGCTATTGTAACAAAAAATACTGGCACTTTAGGGACAGTTAAAGTTTCCAGAAACAGAACACATGCACACAGGCATATGTATAAGTTTTATAAATTAAAAATCACATCCTCCAAATAAATGGGGCAATTATAAAATATTCAGTAAAGAGAAATGAAAATTGCAACTAAATTGGAAAAATAGAATAAATTGTTACTTAAACCTGTAACAAAATTTAATTTCAGATAGTTGGTTACCTATTTAAATGGCTTAGTGATATCAAGTTAAATCACCATGGAATGATTTAAATCACCAAAGAATGGTCATAAAATATGATAATGAAGCCAAGAATGTAACAGCAGCCAACCATAAATGTGTCTACACGAAACCTTAAACTCTTATGAGAGGAAAAAACATGAAACTTTTTGCCCTAGTCATGATACTAAGCAGCCAGAAAAATCCGGTCCTCCTTCTAAGACAAGGTACTGCAAACAGGCTTTTGCCAATTAGCAGGAGGAATTAATGCTGTTGGTTGCTGCTGCTGAAAAGAAACCAAAGTGCATTCAAGACCTTGGTGACACCTTGGAAATGCACACGACTGTGCATAGTGTCAATATTTTGGGGTGCTTTTTGTAGTAATGAGAATTGAAATTGAGCCTCATAAACACTGGAAGAGCCAGCTGCATTCCTGCCTGTTTTTTCCTTTTTATTCTGAGCCCGATGGCCTCAGTAGGTGCTCCACAGTGTCCCTGAACATTCAATACACCTGCTACTGCAGGATTGCAGGCCTGCACCAGGCCTGAGTCCCTTATCTCACAGGAATATTCAGAGAAGCAGCCACGGAGAAGCCTGTGTGCATTTCAAGTGTTCTCAGAACAGCTAGCCTGGCAGGACAATATTTAACAAAGAAAAGTGGGCGTTCCCTGCCTCACCATCCTCCAGGAAGGTTTCTCCAGGATATTATTTTTAGTGAAGCTACCTCTTCTAAATTTTTACATGGAAACTGCATTCTCCTTTCTCAATTGTGATCTTAATAATCACTACACAAGCTGATAAATTAGCTTCCATTTATCATTCCTATGGCACATTTATACAGAATTAGCAGCTAGGTTTGATTTGAGTTTGGGTATTTTTCAGTTTCTAGCCAACTTATTTTTCTTCTTGACAAAAAAATGAATGTCCCCAAGGACACACCAGGGTGTTCCAGTATTTTCTTCAATTTCTTTTTGTAGTGTCTTAAAGTTTTCATTGTACAAGCCTTTTACTTCCTTGGTTAGATTTATTCCAAAATATTTTTGAGGCTATTATGAATGGTATTGTTTTCTTGATTTCTTTCTTAATGTTTGTCAATTGTGTATAGGAAGGCTTCTGATTTTTGCATGTTAATTTCTGTTCTGCTACACTGATAAATGTATTTATCAGCTGTTGGAATTTTAATAGTGGAGCATTTGGTGTCTTTTATGTATAGGATCATGTCACCAGTAAATAATAATGTGACTTTTTCTATTTTTCTTCACCTTATCTCCTTCACTTTTTTTTGTTGTTGTTGCTTAGATTTCAGGTCATACATTGAACAATAGTAGGGAATATGTAAATCCTTGACTTGTTCCTGATTTTCATGGAAATTATTTGAGTTTTTTTTTTTCAATTTAACAAGATATTGGCTGTGGACATGGTGTACATTGCCTTTAGCATGTTGAGATATGTCTTGTGAATGCCTAGAGTCTTCAGAACTTTCAGCATGAAGGAAGTTGGATTTTATTAGAGGCCTTTTCCATATCTACTGAAATGATCATTTGGTTTCTGTTTTTAAATTATGTGTTAGATTACATTATTGATTCATGTTTTTTGAACCTCTCCAGACCGAAGTCAATTTGATTATGGTAAGTAAACTTGGTGATGTATTCTTCTTGAATTCAGTTTGTAAGTATTACACTGATTTTTTTTTTACTTTTTTATTTGTTTTTTAAAAATATTTGTTCTTTTTAAAACTTTCTATTGATTCTTTGTGGATTTCACATCAATGCATCCTGATCCCATTCATCTCCCTGTCCCTTTGCATCCATCCTCTGCCCTTGCTATCTCCCTCTCTAAACAAAACAAAATGTCAAAGAAAATAAAAACAAATAAATAAACAAAAAATCTCAGCATAGAAGCTGTAGTGTGGCCCTTTAGTCCATACATCTAAGTGTTCATTGCAATGAGTCAAGGTCTCTGACTTCTGTTACACTATCAATTGGGTCCTCACTGGGACTCCTCTTGGATATCCTGTGTTATGGAGATCCTAGAGCTTTGGATCTGCAGGTCCTGCCCCTTCACGTGTTCCAACAGTTTGTAGATGAGGAGGGTGTTGAGGTAGGCTAACTCATAGTTTTGATTCTGGGCCTGGGTGGTAGCTGGATTGGTCAGCCCACCAGCTTTCCCTCATTGTCACCACCATGGTGAGCTAGGGAGAACTGCCCAGCTAGCTCACCCAATACAGCAGGGCCAGTTCTCCTGCTCTCATACCCTCAGGTCTGGCTCTCCCGTATTCACAACACCAGGGCCAGCTCTGCTGTTTTGCCCACTCACATGACCCCTGGACCAGCTTTCTCGCCTGCAATAGGTAATGAGGGTTAAGGGGCAAATCTCTTCCCTTGCCTACACCACCATGTTAAGAGACAGTGGGATTAGTCCTTCAGGGACTGCTCACCTGCAATCCTGTCAATAGGGTCAGCTCTACTATGATAGCTAGGGGAGGTGGAGGGCCCACTAGCTTGAGTGCTGTAGCCAGTGAGGGGCAGGACCAACTCTGTGCAGCCCTATCCTCACTGCTATTGGTGGTAACAGGAGTCACAGATGTCAACACAGACCTCAGCTACAGCAGGGACATGGACCCAAACACAGGTCCTTGGTAGCAGTCCAGGCCAGGACAATACCATGACCCCTGGTAGCAGCACCTGTCACTCAAGTCTATATGTTCCTGGCAGTGGCATGGACAGTGGACACCAAGGCCTTGGGCATCCGTGTGGCCTTTGGTGGCACCACAGGCCATGGACATCAACACAGACCCAGGCCACAGTAGGACCATGGATCTAGACATGGTCCCTGGCAGCAGCCTGGGCCCAGATGTCATCATGGCCATAGTTGGCATCACAGGTTACCCAGATCCACATGACCCCAGTGGCAGCACGGCCCTCGAATGCCAACATGTCCCCAGGTGGCAACCCAGACCCCAGACATCTGCTTGGGCTTCCATGGTAACAGGAGCCACAGATATCAACTCAGACCCTGGCTATGGTAGGGCCACAATCCAAAACATGGCCCTCAGCTGCAGTTTGAGCAAGAAAATGCCATGGCTGTGGGTGGCAACACAGACCACCCAGATCCATATGACCCTGGGACAGCTTGATGCTCAAAGACCAGCATGGCCTCAGGTGTCAGCCCAGACTACAGACCTCTGCATGGCCCTTGGTGGCAACAGGAGCCAGGGATGTCAACAGAGAACCCAGCTGCAGCAGGGCCATGGACCCAGACATGGCCTTCAACAGTAGTCTGGGCCCAGACATCACCATGGTCCTGGGTAGCAGTGCAAGCCTCTTAGATCAGCCTGGCCCCAGTGGGGGCACATCTCTTGGACATCAACATGGTCACAGGTAGTGGTCCAGACTCTTGGCATCTGCAGGGCCCTAGCTGCTAACAGGAGCCACGGACATCAACACAGACCACCGTGGCTGCATCAGGGCCATGGAACAACACGTGGCCCTCAGCAGCAGTTCAGGAACAGACATCATCACGGCCCTCGGTGGCAAGCAGGCCATCTGTGTCAGCCCATTCCTCACCACCTTCACCTCTTCAGATCCACCTCTTTCTCCAGCACATGAACCTTCCTGCCTCACTCTGTCTTCTTTCCCAGCTTGTAGTCACTCACCATAATGGTACCTGACAACCTTGTAGTTGATTTCTGGCTGTCCTCCTAACCATATTGATAAGGTTTATGTCCATGTTCATCAGGTATGTTGATCTATAATTTACTTCATTCATTGAGTTGTTCTCTGTTTGGCATCAGAATAACACTTGCTATCTATATCTTTATCTACCTAATATAGATAGAGACATAAATTTAGGGAATACATTGAGGAGTATTTGAAGCATGATCCTAATTAGTATTAACAAAAAAAACCCCAGAGTCAAGTTTGAAAGCTGAAAGGTCAGTAAAGCAGAGCAGCAGCCACTAGAAAGTTCACACCTCTATGAAATCTCAGACCAAATGGGGAGATGTTCCTGTCTCTACAAACTATCAGACTGAATGTAGGCTGAGAACTTGTCTCCACCTACCATATATTACTGTCTCTACCTCCCTAGTGCTGGGATTAAAGGTGTGTACCACCACCACTGTCTGATGACTCTGTTTCTCTTTTAGACTGGTCCAATCTTGTGTAGCCCAGGGTGGCCTTGAATTCCTGATCATCCTGCTTCCTCATCCCAAGTACTAGAATTAAAGGTGTGTGCCACCACTGCCTGGCTTATGGTTAACTAGAGGCTAACTCTGCCTACTGATTTCCAGGCAAGCTTTATTTGTCAGAACACAAACAAAATATCATACAAGTGTTGGTATTAGTCCTTCAAATGTAGCTGGAGAGTTTCTCTCTGGGTCCCGCCAAGCCCTGGCAGTCCCGCAGACCACTTATAAAATAAACACACAAACGATTCTTTATTTAAACTGTTTGGCCTAATGGCTCAGGCTTCTTGCTATCTAGTTCTTCTATCTTAAATTAACCCATTTCTATTAATCTATATCTCGCCATGTGGCTCATGGCTTACCAGTACTTTACATCCTGCTCCTCATTGTGGCAGCTGGCAGCGTCTCTCTGCCTCAGCCTTCCACTTCCCAGCATTCTCCTCCCTCTTTGTCCTGCCTATACTTCCTGTCTGGCTCCTGGCCAATCAGCATTTTATTTATCAATCAATCATCCACATCACTTTAATAGAAATGGGCTAATTTAAGATAGAAGAACTAGATAGCAAGAAGCCTGAGTTGTCTTTGGGATTTTTAACTGCAGAAAAACATTTGATTGTAAAAGCTGTTGAGTTAAGCCAATATGTATATTTTAAAGATACCTTGACTTCAAAATTTGGATCTAAGGATATGTTGCTTTGGAAAGGAGGCTCTGCTTTTGTTTCTACAGAAAGCCAGAAGCTATGGATTTGTTCCAGATTAAGATACATCAGGTTTGACCAGCCAAGACCCCCTGAAAGGTCTCTGATGACACCATGGCTCAGATGATCCAACATCCAGAATGGTTTCAAGGCAACTGGCTCATACAATACACCCTCACAGACTACTCCATAATCCTAAAATTTTCTTTGTGTCCCCATCCAGCAGGCAGTAGTATGAGAAGCTATGCCCAATTTCCCAAATATACCAAGTTCGCTTTGGAGATGGAATTGGCTCACTCCTTCTCTAAACCCAAGTATATTGCCAAAAAAAAAAAAGTTTGAGAGATTCTTTTGTCCCATATCAGAAGAGTCCTCTAGTGTGGGACAGAGAAAAACCAATGTTTATATTTAAAACAGGTTAATTATAAATACAATATCTTTCTAAAATAAGAAAGGGGATATGATATAAATATGATAGGATAAAAGGATAGATTATTGAATCTACTTTTAAAGGACAACTTATTTAAAATGTTTTACAATGCAATATATTATAGTTTAATGATACAAGTTTAAACTTAATTTTGTTATACTGTATATATATTTCTACTCTTGTTTGAGGTATTATGTTTATGTAACTCATTTAGATTGTAATAGATAATTTAAAAATACAGATTAATAATTAGTCTTCTATGATAGTCAAACTTGGAGCCATGTTAGTTAAGCTTTCTAGGTATACATAGATATATTTCAGATAGATAGGTAATTTTCAAACACTTCAAAGACCTACAGAATATGGCATTTAAAATATTTTTAAAAATTTAGACTTTCTGGACAGTGAGACATGTCTGCTCCTGGCAGCACCAATTTACGTCAGAGAGGAGGATGGACATCGAAGACACTCTATATGGAGTTTATCTTCTTCTTGACAAAAATAGCCATTTGGGCAAGAAACTGTTGTTGCCTGGACTGCTTGATCGACTGGACATGCAGGATCCATGGAAAGGTGACCACTGAACTTTGCTTGGCAAAATGGTCCTTCAGGTTCTGGCTTCACAGAGGAAACTGCCAGACATTCTACATGACACAGAGAAAGTTACTGAGAGACTCTAGGCCTTTGGGCTGAAGACAGATGCCCCAACTTTACAGAGGAACTTTATATGACTGTCCAGGCTGCCGGCTGTCTCTGTCTACTCTGGCAAGACTCCCGAAAGTTACTTGCATCCTTCTCCCATTTCTCAGGTAATATTATATCCTTCTGAGGTCTTTGATGTAGTTGAAGATTAGATAGTTATAATTTCCTTAGTTATGATAAAAGATAAGTTAGATATAAAACCTTGGACTCACAAATATAGGATAGATAGGATATCTTCTTTAATTTTGCCAAATACAAATAAACTAGATATTGTAACTGTAATTCTTGCTTGATAACTATTTTGTTATATGTAATTTTACTATGTGAAAGTTAAAACCTTCCTTTTTGAAAAAAAAAAAAAGAGGTGCTGTGGATGATTGATTGATAAATAAAATGCTGATTGGCCAGTAGACAGGCAGGAAGTATAGGCAGGACAAAGAGGGAGGAGAATGCTGGGAAGTGGAAGGCTGAGGCAGAGAGACACTGCCAGCTGCCGCAATGAGGAGCAAGATGTAAAGTACTGGTAAGCCATGAGCCACGTGGCAAGACATAGATTAATAGAAATGAGTTAATTTAAGATAGAAGAACTAGATAGCAAGAAGCCTGAGCCATTAGGCCCAACAATTTAAATAATATAATCGTCTGTGTGATTATTTTATAAGTGGGCTGTGGGACTGCCAGGGCTTGGTGGGACCCAAAGAGAAACTCTCCAGCTACATTCAAAGGTCTGGTAGAATTCTGTGCTAAAAGCATCTGGCCCTGGGGTTTTTCATTTGAGAGATTTTTAATTACTGCTTCTATCTCAAATGGATCTATTTAAATATTTGTAAATTATGTCCTTATGAAGTCTCTGAAATTCCTCTGTATCATTATAATGTCTCCCTTTTCTCTATATTAATTTGGATTCTGTTTCTCTTTTTTTTTTTTAGTTAATTTAGCTAAAGTTTTGTCAAATTTGTTAAGGTTTTTGAAGAATCAATTCCTCATTTTATTGATTTAATAGCATTTAATATTTTTTATTTTGTTAATTTTGGCCAGATTTTTATCTCTTCCATCTACTTTCTTTGTGTATTGTTTATTCTTATTTTTCCAAGGCTTTCAGGTACATCATAAAATTATTAATTGAGATCTTTCAAGAATCAATGCTATGAACTTGCTCTGAGGAACTCCTTCATTGTGTCCCAAAGATTTTGATATGTTGTATTTTCATTTGCATCCAATTCTAGGAATATTTTTATCTTCTTGCCATCTTACATGACCAAATTGTCATCAATTTGTCTGTTGTTTAATTTCCATGACTTTTGAGTAATTTCTGTCATTTCTATTGCTTTTGATATCTAACTTTAGTCAGTTGTGGTCAGATAGAATGCAGGTTGTTATTTCAATAATCCTATACTTGCTGAGTTGCATTTTCTCCTAATGTACCATAGATTTTGGAGAAAGTTCCATGGATTTCTGAGGAGAGTGTGTATTCTTTGATGTTTGGGTGAAGTGATCTGCAGGTATCTATCATGTTCATTTAGTTTTGATGCCATTTAACTCTAGAGTTTCTGTTTAGTTTTTTTTTTTTCAGATGATTTGTCTATGGCTAAAAGTAGCATATTGAAATTACCCACTATCTCTGTATTGTGGTTAATCTGTGGGCTTAGATGTAATAGCATTTCATTTATTAAAATAAATGTTCCTGTGTTTGGTGCACATATGTTCAGGATCATAAAATCCTGTTGGTGGAATTTTTAATGAGTATGAGATGTTTCTCCTTGTCTTTTCTGACTAGTTTGCTTTGAAATCTACACCAGCTTGTTTCTTAATTATTTGCTTGGAATCCCCTTTTCAATCCTTTAACTCTAAGATGGAATCCATCATTGATAGTAAGGTATGTTTCAAGGAGGCAGGTAAATGATGGATCCTATCTTCTAATCCAATATATTAGTCTATCTTTTTATTTGGTAATTGAAATAATTAATATTCAGTTTTTATTTAAAGATGTATACTAATTCTATCATTTTGTTGATTTTGTGGTATTTCTCAGATATCTCTTAATTACATCTCATGGCCACATTTATTTTGTTCCCTATGATATCTTGGGTGTGTTTATCCTTCTCTTCAGATTGAAGCATGCCATCTAGTATCTTCTGTAGAGCTGGCTAGTGGTCAAAATTCCTTTCACTTGTTTAATCATGGAAATTTTCCATTTCTTTTTCAATTTTAATGGACAGTTTTGCTGAGTATAATGATCTGGGTTGACAATTGAGGTCTTTCAGAGATTAGAATACACCTTTACAGGCCCTTTTGGCCTCAATGATTTCTGGGAAATGATCAGGTATTATTTTGATGGGCCTGCCTTTGTAAGTCAGTTGGCCTTTGTTTTTTGAGACTTTCAATACCCCTTGTTTATCCTGTGGTTTTAATGTTTTAACCTAAATATATCATGAAGAATTTCTTTTATGGTCCAATCTACTTAGTGTTCTGTTTGCCTCCTATACCTGAATAGGAATTTCTGTCTTTAGTTTTGGGATATTTTCTTCTATGTTTTGCTGAAAGTATTTTCCATGACTTTGCTATGGTGTTCTTATTCTATGTGACAATTCCAGTGTTTTTGTTTTCATAGTCCTACTCACCTCTCCCATGTTCTGTGTAATGGCTGGTTTTGTGTGTCAACTTGACACAATATAGAGTCATCAAAGAGGAAGGAGAATCAGTTGAAGATACCCCTCCATGAAATCCAGCTGTAAGGTATTTTCTCAATTAGTGATCAATGGTGATGACCCAACCCCTGATGGGTGGTGCCATCTCTGGGCTGATGGTCCTGGGTTCTGTAAGCTAGCAGGCTGAGCAAGTCAGGGTAAGCAAGCCAGTAAGCAGCACCCCTCCATGGCCTCTGCATCAGCTCCTACCCTGTTTGAGTTCCTGTCCTGACTTCCTTCAATAATGAACAGCAATATAGAAGTATAAGCCATATAAACCCTTTTTCCCCAATTTGCTTTTTGGTCATGGTGTTTCATCTCAGCAATAGAAACACTAAGACATTCTGTTCTTTGGGTTTTGTTTTTTTAAATTTTTCATTGACCTTTACTGATTGATGCAACCCCTTTGCTTTGTCTTCCACCCTGATTCTGTCTTTAAAATGTCTCATTCTGTTGTTGAAGTTATCCACTGAGGTTTGGATGGGCTTATTGAGTTTTTCATGTATAGCATCATTTCAGTTTGGGTTTTCTTCAGTAATTTGAACTCTATTTTTATGTCCAGGATTGAATTCCTTACTCTATTAATCTCTTTGTCTTTTTCTTCTGTGAGTTATTTGACCATGGTCATGATCATTCTTTTATATTTTTTTCTAGAAGTTTTTCCAGGTCATTTTCACTAAGGCCTATTGCTATGTAATTTGTGTTTTGGAGCAGGAGACATAATACTTTGTGTTTTCACATCATTTTTTATTTCTGCACTGGAATTTGCACATCTGGAGTTAGTTTGTTGGCTGAATTTTCCTTTTTCCGTTTTACCAGTCACCTTTCTTCTTTTGGCAGAAGTTTACAGTATTCAGAAGGGGGGGGTGATTCATAGCAAGCTTGGGATGTTTATTTCCTCTGTCTAGTGTTTAGGGATGCAGCCTCTATCCAAGGTCTTCTACTTGTCAGCTACACTGTGGTACTTGCAGCAGCTTGGTCAAAGAGCTTAGAACATCTTTCCCCTGAAAATGTAAACTGGCACTGAATCTCAAGGCTGGGTGGGGCAACCAGGAGTTTCTCAATAGGTAGGTGCAATTGAATCCAAAAGGGTAGGAGGGGCCTGGGTTTCCTGGCCATGTGAGAGGAGGTGGTGGCAGCCAAGAAACTTTGGGGCAACCTGAATAGAGGGGAGCTGGTCAGCAGCCTACATGGGTCTCCATGAACAAGCTAGAGAGTCAAGGTTAGGTGGTAAGAAGTAGGTGGGAATCTGGTGAACCCTGAAAGAAGGAAGGAAGGCTAAGAGGAGCTAGAGTTCCTTAACAGGCAGCCATGGAGCTTTGGAGTTACCCAAATGGAGGAATCTAGGAAGGAATGAACAGATAGCTTATCAAGGTCTTCATGTCACATGTGATGACTGGAAAGACATTGTTGGGGATTGGACTGTGATTTGACGAATCTCAAAGAAGAGGAGCCATGCTAGGAAAGGATGGTATTCTTGGCAAGCAGACAACAGGGTTTGGGTGACCTGATTGGAGGGGGGCAAGAAGGGGAATCCAGGTACCATACCTGAGTCTCAATGCCACATGGGATGGCCAAAGATGTTTAAATATTTTCATTAGAAAATTTTCACATTTCTCTTTGACAAAGCATACTTATTCCATCTTTAGTTTTATGCTGTGTTATGTTTCTAAAAGTCTCATTCCTGATTCTATTTGCTTGGGGAACAGTGATCCTTGGAGTATGCAAACACAGGTAAAACAGGATGCTGATGTTAGGGTGTTTGTTTTTCTCTACACTCTAGCAAGCTCTGTCTCTTCTTTAGGTTTCTCTCAGTGTGAAATTTCTGGGGTTCTGGATATTATTTGATATATCCTTCTAGGCTGTACTATATAACTTATGTGTGGGGTGGGTGGTACCTATAATATAAGGAAGGCAAGCATAGGGAATCGTTTACTAATCTGGGACTCTGCTTGATTTGGATTATGCACACCTACCCTTTTTTCCCCTTTTATTTAACATAGATTCTTTTCTCATACAATATAATCTGAATACAGTTTCCCTTTCCTCTACTCTTCCCAGTTCCTCCCCACCTCCTCTCCCTTCTGGATGCACTCTCTTACTGCCTCTCATTAGAAAAGAACAGGCTACTAGAGATAACAACAAAACATAACAAAGTAAAATATAGTAATATTAAAACAAAAATCATCATATTGAATTTGGACAAGACAAGTTGATAGAAAATTAAAAGAGCCCTAAGAGAAGGTATAGGAATCAGAGACTCACTCATTTACAAATTTAAGAGTCTCATAAAATTACTTAACCTGAAAGCTGTCGTATATATGCGGAGGACCTGGTGCAGCCATGTCAGCCCTTGCTTGCTGCTTTAGTCTCTGTGGGTTCATATGAGCTTTGCTCAGTGGTTTTAGAGGCCCTTGTTCTCCTGGTGTCCTCCATCCCCTCTCCCTCTGCCACTCCTTCTGCCTCCTTTTCTGCAAGTTTCCCTGAGCTCTGAGGGAAGGGATTTCATAGCAACATCTCATTTATATCTGTGTGCTCCAAGGTCTCTCTCTCTCTCTTACTCCGGGTAATGTCTAGCTGTGGTCTCTATATCTGTTTCCATCTGCTATAGAAGGAAGCCTCTCTGATGATGACTAAATATGGCACTGATCTCTAAGTACAGCAGAATATCATCAGGAGTCATTTTATTGTTATTTTTTAAAAAAAATAGCAGTAGTCTCTGGTTCTTGGTCACTCAAGCAGTGTCAGGTATGAGTTCCATCTCATGGAGTGGACCTTAAGTTAAATCAGACATTGACTACTCCCATAAGGTTTTTGCCACCATTGCCCTAGCATATTTTGCAGGGAGGACAAATTGTAAATTAAAGGGTTTACGATTGGGTTTGTGTTTATGTTTTGCTTTTGGTAACCTGGAGAGCACCTTTTCGTACCATACACACTAGAACAAGAAGGCTCTCTGTAGGCACCAGCTTGACTTCTCCATGTTTGTGGAGTTGCATGAGTGTTGTCTTCAGCAATGGGACCTTGCTATCTGCTTGTGGAAAGCAACCTATTATCTTGACTACAGCCTGGGTTGTTTGAAGATTTCTATGGGACCCCCTTGATCAACAACTCAATTGAATGCGACACAGAGTACTGAAAACCTCATTTAGTGGCAAGAGAACAGTTGTGATTCCCTCTCCCTCATTTGGAGACTTCATTAGGATCGGCTCCATATATTATAGGAAGATTCCATTGTCCTAGGTTTCCACACCACCTCTCACACATCCTTCAATTCTAGCTGTCACTCCCCTCCTTCCCTCCATCACGCATCTCTCATACCCCTTCTGACCTGGTCCCCCCTCCACCGCCACATTACAGACCATCCATAAAATCTATTCAATTTCCCTCTTCCAGACAGATCCATGTGCCCCCGCGCCCCAGTGTTAATAATGCACTTGGCA
This sequence comes from Peromyscus nudipes, assembly GCA_902168325.1. Classification (NCBI taxonomy): domain Eukaryota; kingdom Metazoa; phylum Chordata; class Mammalia; order Rodentia; family Cricetidae; genus Peromyscus; species Peromyscus nudipes. The sequence continues at coordinate 48,857 of CABHPH010144664.1, forward strand.
GCTTAGCTCCTTTATATGAATACATACCCTTCTCTGAAAATACAACTGCTACCTCAGACCCCCACCTACATGACCGTACAAACACTTCTCTGTGGACAGTGGGGTAAGTATATCCTCACCTTAACAAACATCAGTTTTGACAATTTCTATTCAAACGTATTCTCAATACATTTAAATATGAAAGGTTCAATCCAGCTTGAACTGTGTCCTCAAATAAACTTTTAGGGAGAGTCTTCTACTTACTATCGTATGCCTTTGCATAAATGAGTATGCATATAACTAAAATAGGATGCATTGTGTGAAAAGACACATGAAGTAGAAAAATGATGACCTAATCTGTCAATCAAAAACATAGAACCACCCCCACTGCACCTGTAAGTAACCAAAATCCTCATATGCAACCCCATATATGGAAGTTCTTAGCAATTATTTGGGCCCTTGAGTACCTTCTTCACTCATACGATCCACTGCTTTCTTGCATTTTATTCTGATTCTTTCTTCTGAGTTTCTTTAAATAAAGTTTCCTTTCTACTTTTGCAATTCTGTATGGGGTTTTATTTCCTTGAAGAAAAAGACAAAAATCAGCAAGTACTTGACTCTGACTCCAATTACTAGTAACAGCAAGGTCACCAGTACCTCAAATACCAGAACAAGAATGATTTTCCTTGAAGTAATGAGATTTTCGGTGACATCTGTGCTTCCTCAGATTCCAATTCTGTAGATTCAGCCATCAATAAATAGATCGAAAATACTAGAAAAATATATGCACTGAGGATGTGAAGACATTTTTCATCATTATCCCTAAACAGGATACTATAGTAGCTATTTATATAGTATTTAAATTGCTTCTAGAATTGTAGACAATCTAGAGATAACTTGAAGTATCTGAGACAATATATGTAGCTTATATTCAAACATTTAAGGGACTCAAGCCTGTATGGGTTTCAGTATCTGTAAGGGTCCTGGAACCAACTCCCAGAACCAACTGTACATTTATTTCTTCATTTATAAACTTTAGGTGATAATTCTTCATCTTCCCAGAAAGCAAGTTTAGTATTTAGGTCTTTCACATTCATTGTTTGTATACTCATTGGCTCCCTGTTTTCCAGCTCCCCAAAGCCTTAAGCTCTCTGTCTCTCAGACTCCTGATAGAGGTCTAGTATCCTTACTGCTCCCTGTCCCCTCCTTTGCATAACATCTTCCTCTCCTGAGTAAAACCACCTGAATAATTAGTTGAACTTAAGCCAATTTTACAACACCCCATGTGACAAGATGCTCTTGCCTCATCTTCCCTAGCAGACATTTTAATTTTTACCAAGTTTCTGAAATGAATGTCTCAATCCAAGGAGCACATGGATGCATAAAAATAGATTTGATGAATTTAAAAATCTCACCAAGGTTTGTTTGTTTCTCAAAAGCACTTTGTGAAAACGGAGACTGAAAATAATATGGGTAAGGAATTTTGAGTGGTCTTAAAATGTTGAAAATAAATACGCAAGTGGAGTACCAGAAACACTAAGGAAATTTTTATGGTTTGCATTAAAGAATTCTAGATGCTAGACTATTTCATATTTAGTTTACTCAACAGTTTCATGGAATCACCAAGAAGATTGTCCACATCTGCCATCTCTGCCACCCACAAGTCATCAACCCTCATGACCAAGACAGCACCTCACAGGACCGTCAGCTTTGCGCGTTATAGCAGAAGATCTGGAGCGCATCGTAGTCGTTGCTGAGGTTGGCTAGAGTTCAGCAGACTGGAGCAGGGGGCTCTCTCCATCACAGCACCACAGAGAAGCAGAAAGGGAAGTAACTTCTTGCAGAAAGGGGAGAGTGAGCACAGGGAAAGAGGGGCGGAAGTGGAGCCAACAGCAGCAGCAGGCACACTTACATAACCCTCTCTGGGAACTGCCAAAGACAGTCACATGAAGTGCTGTGAGAAAATCACTAATCCTCATAAGGAATTAAACAACTCCGACTTGCCCCAGCCTCTTAAAGTTCCCACCATCTCTCAGCTTCATCTCACTGGAAATGAAGTTTCTAGCCCACGAACCTTCAGAGGACACTCTTAAAACACAACCAAACCACACCACCCACACTAGTCTGAAGCCCTGAACCATCTGAGACCTAAGGGCAGTAGGTAGACATATGTGGTGATATATTTTGTACCCCAATAAAGCTCACCTGGGGATCACAGGACAGATCAGCCACTAAATTAGACACTGAGGTCAGGCAGTGGTGGCACACACCTTTAATCCTATCACTCAGGAGGCAGAGATCCATCTGGATCTTTGTGAGTTCAAGGCCACACTGGGCTACATGAGAGAACAGAACCAGGCAGTGGTGACACATGCCTTTAATCCCAGGAAGTAATATGGCTGGATACAGAAAGGTACATAAGGTGTGATGAAACAGGAACTCGCTCTCTTGAGGCTGAGGGTTTCATAGAGGGAAGCCAGTGGCTGGCTGTTCTGCTTCTATGACCTTTCAGCTTTCACCCCAATATCTGGCTCTGGGTATTTTATTGAGACCTTTTAAGATTCGTGTTACAGACATAGAACTATGTAAGCTTAGAATTGAATATGAGAAGAAAATAACAATGTGATAAGCAGATATTTGATCAGAGTTAGAGACATTGTTCATAAATCATTCATCAAGTTGAAAGGACATTAAGGAGATCCCTTCTTTTTTATGAAATAATATTTCTCTCCTTTTTTATCTTTCATTTGCTGGTGAATTTCAGTTCATCTCCTTACATTGTGAAAACCATTGCTTCTGATATTTTACTAGTCAGTAAACATGGTGACAATTTAGATCTCTTTAACTACACCAGGGTTCAAAGCACTCACTAGCTGTCCAAGCAAAGTACCATTTGATGAAGGCTTCCAAGGAGACAGGTGGCTGTTCAAAAGCATTGATAACAATCCTTTTGAAGGCTTTACAACCTCAAGAAGGGCCAGGAAAAGCAAGGTGGAACCATAAGACAGCTGAAGCAAGTATGTGCTTTGAGAAGATTTCTCTTCCCCTCTTCAGGTGCCCCTCTTAACCATGCACCTAATGGTATTAACATGATGATAATATAATCTGCATCCAACTAAGGAGAGTATTGACAAGTACATGATCCTCTCCCACCAAGATGACATATGTTCTGGGTCAATCAGTCAGTATAAAATGAGAGGGAAGTTACAGGGACTGTGTAACAAAAGTTAACTGAGCTCTGGGGGCTTCTCTCCAGAACTGCATCCTATATAAACTAGTTGGTACCTGAAATGCTTCCCTCTCCAACCCCACCAGTGTGCAATGACCTGAAACATTGGTCTTGGATTCTACCTGAGTTCTTTCTAATGTATGAAACTTATTTTTATATTCTTACTTTTCTCAACAGCTCTTTTGTAGCTTCTATTTACAGCAAAATATACTTGCTTACCTAATTTTTATTGCTGACTATGATAAAGGGCTCTACAAACTAGATAATCAATTAATACTAAAAATAATACAAGTCAAAGAAGCTTTGCCTTCTTATTTGGAATTTTGTTTTACCAATTTTTATTTACTATATAAATAGTTCAGTTATTAACTATTGATGCTTAATGCTTACTATATTTTATATATAACTTTGTAGCTTAATGATAACTATATTTTATAATTCATTTTTTATTCTTTGATCTTAAAAATGTAAAATTAACAGGTTTGTGTTTTTTTCTCCATTTTTTAAATGGATAATGCATTTTACATTTAAATATCTGTGAATCTTGGATCTAGGGCCCTGAAAGGCTTTTGATCTTGCTATGAGTCAACCAATAATTTAGTTCCCTGAAGAACCTGGGATTCTAGAAGCTCTTTTAGATCAAGTGCATCTTCTGGGGTCTACTGAATTCTCTTGAAATATCATGACTCATTTCTCCAGAATGAGTTTGTGGACACTTACTGTTTGACTTGGGTGCTTTTTTGATAGGTGAATTGTGGGCTTCATAGTGAGTACAAGAGATTTGTAACCCCAAATTGTGAAGGAAATTCATCTAGTTTTGGACATTTTAAATGATCAACATTACATTTTGCAGAGTATTCCCCTATTGACCAAGTTTTTCACAAGGAAAAATCACATTTAAGTGAGTGTGAAATTTTAAAGAAGAAAATACACCAGTTTTTGTAAAGTATTATGAAACCACAGTAGAAGGGAAGGGGAAAAGGAAGCAATGTGTTGTCTAGTCTTTTCTTTTCAGAAAGATGATCTTTCCATTTCTCAACTACTTCTTTTATACTTTAAAATCAAAAGAAAGAAATCATATCAAGCCATAACAAATCACATCACAACATTTTTACACTGTAGTGTGTGTGTGTGTGTGTGTGTGTGTGTGTACATGATACAGCACACATGTGGAATCATGGAGCGACTGGTTCTCTTCTAATACCATATGACTTCCAGAGACCAAACTCATCTCATCAGAGTTTGTAGCAAGTGCCGAATCATCTCATTGGCCTAGAACATGTTTTGAAACAAGTATTTATTTACGTATTCCTTATTTCATATCCCTAAACAATCTGCTATTTTTTTCAGTCTGTTTGTGCAGGTGTATGTACCTGTGCTGTATACTCCTTTGGCTAAAACCATCTGTTGTTATATTTGTGTTTATTTGCTTAGTACATGCCTCAACAAACAAAATATTCAGTTTTATCAGACATAGAGGTTTGTGACTGTCTTATTTCAAGAATTCACAACATTCCTAAACTCAATGATTTATGTTGCATTAACTTAATATTCATGTAAATAATAAAAATGTTTGTCATCCATGATATTCTAATCCTATTACAAAAGAGAATCATTAGACTTTTGCCAAAGTATTTTTAATCTGACATTGCTTAAATTCACTTGTACTGGTAGGTACTGTAAATTTGTTCTAAACACAGGAGAAGGCCATGAAAAGTTACAATCTTATTCAAAGATAGTGATTGAAAGTATGTAAAAACAATAAAAGTTGACAGCTAATTATAAGGTGAATGATAAATGACAAGTTTTGAAAAGCTTGAGGTCAGTAATCAGCAGGTTGGAGTGTTCACAGATCCTTGACGTGGATTCAGGCCAAACTACATCTACCTTGAATTCATTATGTCAGAACTTAAACTCCAGTATCTCAGAATGTGAGTCTATTTACAGAACAGGGCTTTTAAGGAGTTGATATATAACCACGTTATTATATGGTTTATCTTTAATGTGATGTATGATGTCCTTCAAAGAGGAGGAAATTAGGCTATGGCCTTGCATGGAGGATATCATAGACAGACATCCTGAACCTTGGACTTACCTGTGTTTAAATCACTGGCATATGATTCTTTGCTATGGCACTTCTAGCAAACAAGCAGACTTTGGTAGCAAGAAGTGTAGTGTCACTATAACAACTTAAAAACAGAAATTACTTTAGATTCAGATAGTAGTAGAGGCTAGAGAGGTTTGAAGGCACATGTTAAAAAAAAAAAGGTCCTCCCAGGTTCAGGGATCTTGTTCTCCTGGTGTCCTCTCTGGCTCTTACACTCTTTACACCTCCTCTTCATTAGAATTCCCTGAGCTTTGAAGGCAAGGATTTGATGAAGATATCCATTTAAAGCTGTGTATTCCAAGGACTCTGATTCATTCTCTCTCTCTCTCTCTCTCTCTCTCTCTCTCTCTCTCTCTCTCTCTCTCTCTCTCTTTCTTTCTCTCTCTCTTGCTTTTGCTCTCCCCAAGTGAGTAATGCCTAGCTGTGAGACTCTGCATCTTTGTTCCCTTTGGCTACAGGAGGAAGCTTCTCTGATGATGACTGAATATGGCACTGACCTATGAGTATAGTAGAATATCATTAGAAGTTATTTTATTAATACATTTTTTAAGACCAGTAGTACTTGGTTTTACCCTAGGTCTCTGAACTGTCTAGTTAACTGGTTCTTGGATACCCAAGCAGTGTGAGATATAGGTTCTATCTCATAGAGTGGACCTACAGTCAGATCAGATGTTAGTTGGTTACTCCCACAACCTCTTTGTTGCCATTATTCTAGCATATCTTGCAGGCAGGACAGGTTGTAAGTCAAAGGGTTTGTGGGTCTGCAGAATGACTTCCAGCCCCAAAGACACCAGAATATAGGAATGGAGGTTTCGTGTAGGCACCAGCTCCAGTTCTCTATGTTCAATGAGTTGCGTGGGTATTGCCCTCAGCAATGCCCCCCCTCACACTGTCAGTTGGCAGAGAGCAACCCATTGTCTTAGTGATGGCCTGGGTTGTTTGGAGGTTTGCATGGGACCCCCTTGGCTAACAGCTCAGTTGAATGTAATGCTGTCCCAGTAATGGAAGCCTCATTTGGTGCCAAGAGATGACCAGTTGAGACTGCGTGTCTTCCATTATTTGGAGACATCACTTGGATCGTCCTCATGTATGTTACAGAGGCTCCACTGCACTAGGTTTCTGTACCATTCTTCAAGGCCCCTCAATTCTCAACAACCCTCTCTGCATTTCCTCCCTCAACCCTCTCTCTACTCCCCGTTCCCTCCTAACCCTTCCGTTGCTGTCCTCACCTTCCCCCAGTCCATCCATAAAATATATTCTATTTCCCCTCCCAGGGAGATCCATGTGTCTCCCCTAGTCCCTTCCTTTATACCTAACCTCTCTGGGTCTACTATTAAGTAAATAATCACCTACCTACAATCCATAGACCCATTTATAAGTGGATATATATACCATATTTATCTGTCTGAGTTCCTCACTCAGAACTATTTTTTCTAGTTCTATCCATTTACCTTTAAATTTCATGATAGGCTCATATGAACTCACAGAGACTGAAGCGGCACAAGGCCTGCCCAGGTCTGCACAGGGTCTTCTGCATGTGTACTCTAGCTTTCAGTTCAGTATTTTTATGGGATTCCTGAGTGTGTGAACAAGTGGGTTTCTGATTCTTGTGTCCACTTTGGGGGCCCTTTTACTTCTGTTGGGTTGCCTTGGTAAGCATAAATGGGATGGATTTTGTTTCCTTCTTACGTTTTATTTTGTCATGTTTGGTTGTTATCTATTAGAATCCTGTTTCTTTCTAATTAGAGACAAAAAGGGAGTGGATCCAGAGGAGAGGGGAGGTGGAGAAGAACTGGGAGATGTAGTGGGGGTAGGGAGGGGGACTGTAATCAGGATATATAATATGACAAAAGACAGAACTTTTAATAAAAGAAAAAAATTGCCAACTTAAAAAAAATCCTGGTTGTCTTAAGGAAACTGTCAGTAGAAATGTGAAGCTAGAGGTGCCTCTGGTGAGATCTTGGGTGGAAATGAAAGATCACTTTACTGGAAACAGGAAGAATGATGATCCTTGTTATAAAGGTGCCAATGAGTTGGCATCCTGCATTTCAGCATCTATAGTAGTGAGGATATTTATTCAAGGAGACTGCTAAGAAAGGAATTGAAGGAACACCCTGATTTTCCTTTGTAGTTTTAAACAGAAAAATGAGTCATTAAACCCTTCAATTTGAAGATAACATTTTTAGTTTCTCTAGTTGCAAGAGATGAAAAAGCATGATCTCAAGAGAAAGGATGTTGCTGAACAACCATTTGATATCTCAGGCATATGATTCATGGATCCATTCAGCTGCTGCTACAGAAGTCAGGAATGTAAGACAGTTGTAGTAACAGAAATGCAAGTGTGGGCTGAGGAGAATGGAAATGAGCCAAAGTGGAGGAAGACTCATTTCTAGAATTCTACAGGCTGAACCAAGGGAGCTCTCTAGTATGAATATGTGCTTCCATGCAGGAAATGGGGGGTACTACCTAGAAGGCGACATAGAGGGTTGCAAGACCCTACTGCCACCCACGGTCCACCTGGCCCAACCGTCTCTGACTGGCTTCTAGAATTGTTGTTGTTGTCATTTTGTTTGTTTGTATTCTGTTTATTTTTAATTTAAAAACTTTATTGTAAAAACCCCATGCATGTAAATAAAACATCACACATCAAAGTCTACACAATTAAATAAACACACACAACTAGAAATGGCATTCAAAATGTTTATCTTTGATATGTGCATCATTGCATTTTGGAAGCACATCAATTACCTGATTTCACAGGTTCACAGCTGGAGAGGAGCTTCTCTTCATGATAGGTCATACCTCCAGTATCACCATTTTGAAGTTGGTCTTGATATTGGAATTGGTTAAATATTTCTGAACTGTTGGGGTGAGGTAAATATATGTCTATAAAATGGACATGAATTTGGAGCATCAGAGTCTTATGGATTGACTTGTCCCCCATGAAATTCATATGTTCAGTTTGTAGTTGCTGACTTGGACTGGGATGATATTTGGAGACAGGGACTTTAAAGGTGATTAAGTGGAAATGAACTTACATCTATGGGTCTAACCTAACACAACTGATGTATATAGGAGACAGGGGCACAGTGTAAGAAGCATGTGAAGACACAGGGAAAAGTGACATTCGTAAGCCACAGAAAGGACCCTTGGCAGAAACAAACTCCTGCCACCTAAGTCTTGGACTTCTAATATCCAGAATTGGGATAAAAATTAATAATTTCTGTTGTTATGTCCACTATTATGTAGTTGTTTCTGATGCTGCTGTAGGAAACTAACTTCTTTGTGCTTCAGAGGACCTATCACAGTACTGAGACAGTTAAACAGAGGTTTAGTTCCTTCATTATGTTTTTAACTGAAAATTTTATTGACATGAAACTACAATGTACATTGTTGTATTTCCAGCAGATGATTCTAATCTTAACCTGATGGCTTGCCTTCTAAATGATCTTCTCTGTCCTGGGCATCTGAAGGACCAAGATCTTTCTTATATCTTATAAATGAGATGGCAATGCCACAATTTCATTTCACATATAACATCTGTCTTAATAAGCAAAAACATGGCCAACAAAAATAAACTTGAAAATAAAAGAAGCATTTAGATAGGCCACTTGGATTCTCAGTACTCAAAGTTTTACATCTGTTAGTGTTTAATGTTAAAAAAAAAAGTAGAATAAAGATGAGCACACAAAGCGCTAGAATGCTGCACTAAATAACAGCAGCTCCTGCACAGCATCATCAGTTTTGATCAAGCAAAGCTGAATCTTAGCATCTAAAATCTCTGAAAGTATTTATTCTTGAAACCACATCTACATCTGCAAATGACATACTTGGAAGAAATAGTGACTCATTTTGTTTCACCTTTGAGAAATAATCTGCTATCATTTTGATGCATTTCTGTTTTATATTTTCTGGGTTAGCTACCTCTGAAAGTGTTAAGAATGAGCCCTACGATTCTACCAAAATTTGAATTTTAAAATTCATTCATTTTTACTTATGTGTATGCACCTGTTTGTCTGTATGTATGTCACATGTGTGCAGTGCACACAGAGGCCAAGAGTGAGTGAAATTCCCTGGAAATGAAGTTACAGACAGTTATGAACCACTGAATATATATTAGGAATTGAACCAGGGTCCTCTACAAGAAAAGCCAGGCTGTTCACTACTGAACATCTCTTCAGCCTAGGTTCTTACCCCTCTCTCCTATCGACTGCTCTCAACATGAATATGATTTTATACCTAGAGCGTTGCTTCTGAATTCTCTTGAAGATTATTTTGTTATTACTGATTTGAGCTAACATATTTTCAATTTATAAGAGCTATTTCTTGCCAGTGTTTTTTTATAATAAGAAGTTCCTGATATCATTTGATGATTCTGCTTTGTTTGCAGGTATTTAAAAGTAAGCTTTTATAAAGTGTAATATACACCAAGTACAAATTCTGAGTTCTGACAAATGCATACAATTGTAAGTCACAACATTAACAAAATGTCAAAGATTTCCATTGAGCCTGACAGTTCAACTGGTCCCTTGCCAGGCAGTCTAGCATTCTAGGCAATTAATGTTCTGATTGTTTCCATGGCAGGTTATTTTTTTACTTATTAGCATTCATAAAGATGCTACTGTCTTTGAGTTTGTGCTCTCTGGCTTTGCATAAAAATCTGTGTGATTCATCCATGTAGTTAAATATATTAGTATATTATTTCTTTTGATTGTTGAGTGGAATTTTGTTGTGTGAAGGCTTTGTAATTCAGTATTCTGTTGCTGGATGTTTAGTTTCTTTCCCAGTCCTTCTTCATTACAAAAGGAGGTGGTATGATATTCACTGATTTCTTTGTGAACATATGTTTTTGTTCATCTTATTTATTGTAGCAAGGAGTACGGTACCTGCATAATCATTTTATGATAAAATCTATAATCTGTCTTGAATCAGTCCTCATGTGTGATTTAAGTCCTCATTTGTGATTTACTTAATCGTACATGTTTATTTCTTTTACATTTGTGGAACAAATTTCTCACCTCACAAATTACTTTAGTGATTTGTTAAAGTTAGTTGAGTAAATGAGTCTATTTTTGAACTTTTTTCTACCTTATTAATAAATTTTAATATTTCCATGTTAATAGCAATCTATTTTGATAATTGGAAGCTTTATAGTAAGTCTTAAAATTAGAACAAATTTCAAATTCTTAATTGTTTACTACTTTAGATTTTAGTAAATACACACATTTCTATAGCTATATCTGTATCTGTATCTATATCTATATTTATATCTATATATCCCTGCTGTGGATGATTGATTGATAAATAAAACACTGGTTGGCCAGTAGCTAGGCAAGAAGTATAGGCGGGAAAAAGAGAGAGGAGAGGGCTGGGAAGTGGAAGGCTGAGGAGAGGAGATGCAAGCCTGCCGTCCAGGGAGCAGCATGTAAAGGCAACAGGTAAAGCCATGGAACACTTGGCAACATATAGATTAACAGAAATGGGATGAGTTTAAGTGTAAGAGTTAGGCAGTGGTAGGCCTGAGCTAATTGCCGAGCAGTTTAATTAATATGAGCTTCTGAGTGATTATTTTATAAGTGGTTGTGGGGTCCGTGGGGCTGGGCAGGACTGGAGAAAACTCCAGCTACTTATCTCTTTTCATCTTTATAAAGCTGGAGATTCAACTGGATGTGGAAGGACAGTAGCCTCTAATTCTCTCTGAGGAGTTACTTACAATAGCTTCTAGGGGAGAGGGTGGAGTTGGTTTTCCTTAGGGTATGGCCCTTGATAGGTTGACCATACACAGTTGATGGCCTCACATCCATGTGCATATGGACAGCACTAATTAGACTCAATGTGTTATTGAGAGATAATGAAAGAGATGGGGGGGTACATGAAGTTGGGAAGGGATATGAATGGAGATCTGGAAGGAGTTGGAGAGGTGAAAATTTTATTACATGCATATATTAAATTCTTAATAAACAAAAATACATGTAAAAAGAAAAGAAATACTGACTAATTTTTCCAATCTAATTCTTGGAAGATATTTGAATAGCAAACAGCACTGGAAGTCAGAAATAGTAACTGCTTCTAAAAATTCAGTCAGATTTGTTAACCACTGTCAAAAACCCAGGCTTCCTAAAACTCAGGGTTTCTCTCCTACAAAGCAACCACTATAATGCATTGCAAGATACCATCTGTCCCTCTTCATTTTTCCTCTGGGAACTGGAGCTTAGGAACTGCCATACATATGCATACCCATAAATGTAAGTTCATCAGGAACTGCCATATGTATGCATACATGTAAGTTCATACAGACATATTCACATACAACAGTATTACAATTTTATTTACTGCTAACTTTGTTATTCAAACCTCCCACTAGTTGAGACTCTAGTACAATGCAAAATATTCTTCCTTTTCTGATTTTGTAAAAGGAACTATTTGGATTTTCATCAATAAAAATAGTATTAGCTGTATATTTTTATAGACATTATTTATCAGATCAAAGAACTTCTTTTGTATTTCTAATTTCCAGAGAGATTTTATCCAACTGAAATTGAATTTTACCAAATTTTTTTTCTGCATTGTATTCACATCATTTTATGGATTTCGACTATTATTCCTTCAATGAGGTAAATGACTTTGAATTTCTAGCATAAATCAACTCTGTGTTCTTTCAACAATAAAAAGTACACCAAGCTCGCCTGCCTATGCCTCAGTTGACCTCCAGGTTTCCACCAGGACCAAATTTACTTGCATCTACCTACAGGGCCCCTTGTGCTGCCTCCACAACCCCACCAGGGTCTACCCTAGCGTATGCCCCTCACCATGATTTTTCATCTTCATTTTTCCATAATCTAGCCAGAGTTTCACAGCCAGTGATCCAGCATAGTTTGGCCTTCCCTACTGCAAGGAACCTCTAGGCTTAGGCCAGGATTTTCACTACTTTCCTCCAATCCACAGGATGCTCCCATGTTGTATCTAACCTTTCCATCCAGACAGATTCAGGTTTGGAACAGGAAATCTACCTATACCAGCCCCATTCCTCTGTCCACTTGCCTTCATTCCACTCAAGCCACTTTCAATCTCTAGACTCAACCTGCCTCCACACCTTTTCCTCTTTGCCAACCCAATCTGTCCACAACAAATTCAGAACTAACAAAGGAAGTCCACATGTCCAGATCTCATCACAAAAAAACAGCAATATGAAAGATTAAGCCAGCATCTTCTCTCCAGAACCTGCCAGTCTGTGGAAATACTGATCAATGTGATGTCCTAGATGAACTCTAGGACACAACATTTGAAAGAGCAATGATTAATGAATTCCAGGAGTTTGAAGAGTATTCAAAGAAACTGCTCAATGAAATCAAGGGAAAAGAGCTTAGACAGCTGAGTGATACCCAATGACACATTCATAAAGATGAGGAAATTATGGGGACAATCCAAAACTTGACAACAGTAGTCAATCAAGACACAGAAACATAGAAGAGGACTCAAGCTGAAATGAAGATGGAATTGAAAAATGTAAGAGTTGAACCATAAACTCAAAGGAAAGCCTTTCAAGACAGAACATCAAGTTGTGAAGTTAGAGGATCTCAACCAAATGAGCAAAGAATATGAAACATTTTTTAAAACACAGGAAAGGAACACAGTAAATGTAGAACATTGTGGGAAAAAAACAGATCTTTAAATTATAGTCATAGATAAGAAAGAATAATCCCACGTCAATAACATAGACCAGAACTTAAACAAGCCCATAGAAGAAAAGTTCCCCTAAACTAAGAAAAGGCACAACCGTACAGATACAAGAAGCATACAGAACATCGATAGGCAATGCCAGAAAATTCCCACAATATATTATAGTTAAAATGTTAAATATATGCAACCAAGAATATATATTGAAAGCTGCAAAAAAAAGAAAGAAAATGAGAGAAGAGAAAAGGAAAGAAAAGAAAAGGAGAGGAAAAACACAAAACACATATAAAGAAAACCCATCAAAATAATAGGATATTTCTTGTTAGAAACCTTGAAAGCCAGAAGGGCCTGAAGCAATGCATTACAAGTCCTAAAATACAAGGACACCCATCCTACATTAATACGTCTAGCAAAATTATCAGCCATGATTGAAGGAGAAAGAAAAACCTTCAATATAAACAGCCTAAAATAATTTATATCCAACAAACGAAACCCAAAGAAAATATGAGAAGCATTATTTTGTACTGAAGAGATGACTGATCAGAGCAGAGGGACTGTGGCAAGAAATATGAAGACAGAATTATTAAAACACAAAATATCACTTAGAACACAAAAACCACCGCCAAAAATCAATGGAACAATGACCACAATTAACATATTCATTTCAATAATAATTTTAAGTATAAATGGCCTCAACTATCCTATCAAAAGACATAGACTGACTGAATGAATCAAAAGAATCCATCTATCCATTGCCTCCAAGGAACACATCTTAATTTTAAATGTAGGAAGTGCCTAGAGTAAAAGGATGGATCAAAGGGGACCAGAAAGCTAGCAGCTAGCAGACATCACTATCAAAGTATCTGATGAAATAGACTTGATCCAGTTGGGGGCCCCTCATCCATTGGTTCATAGTTCATGTGTTTCCATTCATTTGGCTATTTGTCCCTGTGCTTTATCCAACCCTGATCACAACAATTCTTGCTCATATAGACCCTCCTCTTTCTCACTAATTGGACTCCTGGAGCTCCGCTCGGGGGCCTAGCCGTGGATCTCTGCTTCCAGATCCCTCAGTCATTGGATGGGGTTTCTAGCATGACAATTAGGGTGTTTGGCCATCCCATCACCAGAGTGGGTCAGTTCGGGCTGTCTCTCAACCATTGCCAGCAGTCTATTGTGGGGGTATCTTTGTGGATTTCTGTGGGTCTCTCTAGCACTTTGCTTCTTCCTATTCTCATGTGGTCTTCATTTATCATGGTCTCCTATTCCTTGTTCTCCCTCTCTGTTGTTGATCCAGCTGGGGTCTCCCGCTCCTCCAAGCTCTCTTTCCCTCAACCGTCACCCTTCATTTCCCCCACTTATGTCCAGGCTGTTCATGAGACAGTTGATTGGCTTGATCTGTTTGAGAGGTATCCAGACAGTGGGACCGGGTCCTGTGCTCATTGCATGAGTTGGCTGTTTGAAACCTGGGGCTTATGCGGGGTCGCTTGGCTCAGCCTGGGAGGAGGGGACTGGCCCTGCCTGGACTGAGTCTACCAGGTTGATCTCAGTCCTGGGGGAGGCTTTGCCCTGGAGGAGGTGGGAATGGGGGGTGGGCTGGGGGGAAGGGGAGGGGGCGGGAGGGGGGAGAACAAGGGAATCCATGGCTGATATGTAGAACTGAATGGTATTGTAAAATAAAATAAAATAAAATAAAATAAATAAATAAATAAAAGAAATTGCTGCACAAAAAAAAGAAATAGACTTGAAACAAAAACTAATCATAAAAGATAGAGTGATCCTTCATTCTAATCAAGAGAAGAGTGAGCCAAAAAGACATTATTATACTAAACATGTATACATCAAACTCTCTGGCACCTAATTTTATAAAACATCTACTACTGGATTTAAAGACACATTATAACTTCAGTCCATTAACATTAGGTGATTTCAGTGCCCTGCATTCTCCAATAAATAGGTCATATGGACAAAACATTAGCAGAGAGACCAAAATCAATTGATACCATACATCAAATGAACTTAACAGACATTTATAGGATATTCTACCAAAATACCAAAAATTCACTTTCTACTCAGTAGCACATGGAAGCTTTTCTAAAACAGACAACATTCTCGGACAAAACCCAAATCTTTACATACTCAAAGCAACTGAAATCACTACTTGTATCTTGTCTGATCACAATGCAATAAAAACTTAAAATTGACAGCAATAATAACAATAACAATAACAAAATAACCCTTAGTAAATATACAAACTTGAGGAGATTAAACAATTCATTACTGAATGATGAATGAATCAAAGAAGAAATTAAGAAAGAAATAAATCCTTCTTGGAGTTAAATGAAAATGAAAACAAAATACAAAAACCCCTCTGGGACACACTGAAAATAGTCATGAAGGAATCTATAGCTCAAAGTGCCTACATTAGAAAATCAGGAAGAGCACAAATAAATGACTTAATGATACAACTCCCAAATTTTGAAAACCCAAAACAAACCAAATACAAAACTCTACCAGCACTGAAAGCAACAGAATTGAAACAAAGAAAACAATACAATAAATCAACACACCTAAGAGCTCTATTCTCTGGGGAGATAATCAAAATTGACAGACCTTTGTCCCAACTAACCAAAAGAGAGGACCCACGTTAAGAAAATTAGAAGTAAATACAGAAACATTACAACAGACACCAAAGAAATTAAGAATATTGTAAGGAAATGCTTTAAATCCTGTACTTTGTTAATCTGGAAAACCTAAAAGAAATGAAGGAATTTCTATATTCAGCCAAACCACCAAAACCAAGAAGAAGTCAATAACTTAAATAGAACCATAACAAATGAGGAGATTGTAATAGCAATAAAAAGCCTTCCAGCTAAAAAATGTTCAGGACCAGATGGATTTTCAGCAGAATTCTCCCAGATAGTCAAAGAAGAGTTGCAGCCAATCCTTCTTAAACTACTCAAAAAAAGAAAGAATAAAAGAAACAGAAGGAGCACTCCAAGCTCCTCCCATGAAGCCAGTGCGACTCTACTACCCAAATGAGGCAAAGACACAACAATGACAAAAGAGAAAACTACAGTCCAGGATTGCTGAGAAACATAGACTCAAAAGTACTCAACAAAGTTCTTGTAAGCAGAATACTGGCACAAAACCAGACATGAGATTGATGGAACAAATTGAAGACTCAAACATGAGCATATGTTACCGCAGCCCCTATTTGACAGAGACATTAAAAAAAAACATATTATGAAGGGGAAAAAAGCATCTTCAACAAGTAGTGCTGGGAAAACTGGATGTCCACATGTAGAAGAATGAAATCTGACCTATACCAATTACCTTACACAAAAACTAACTCCAAGTGAATCAAAGACCTAAACCTGAAACCTGAAACACTAAACTCCTAAAAGAAAACATAGGCAGCTCCCTACATGATATAGTATAGGAAAGGATTTCCTGAATAGGACTCTGTTTGAGAAAGGTCTTTAGCAGACCCAAGCACAGCAAACATGGCTCTGGCAGGCCTTGCCCTTCTCCACCATTCATTCTGCCTTGCTAAAAAGTGATAGATTACACCACTAAAGCTAGCCACCAAGGTCTACTCCCTTATTTGGCCACAAACTCCTCTTGAGGCTGACTACCAAGGTCCAGATATCAAGTATTGAAGTCCAGCAATCAAAAGCCCCTCTTTAGCTACCCTAATTAACATACTCAATCAAAATCAAAATTAACCAACTTATCCTAAAACAGAGGTTTGTTTTTTTTTTTTTTTTTTTTTGCCTACAGGCCATATCTGTCTCCTCTCTATCCAGAGGCAGTGCTTTGTCCCTCTGGGACATATATTCTCTCCCCCCTCCCTTGTTCCCTTTCCCTTCTGCCTCACCCTCTATCTCTTGTAAAGTCTCTTATTCTCTGCCCTTTGTCCTTCTGGGGCAAATAAATCTCCTTTGTGTAGCCAGAGGATTTTTTGGGTCCCGCAAGCCCCTACAGTCCTGTGGCCTGCTTATAAAATAATCACTCAGAAGCTTATATTAATTCTAACTGTTTGGCCATTAGCTCAGGCTTATTACTGACTAGCTCTTACACTTAAATTAACCCATAATTCTTATCTATGTTTAGCCAGGTGGTACCTTTTTTCAGTTCTGCCTTGTCATCTTGCTTCCTCTGTGTCTGGCTGGTGACTCCTGACTCAGCCTTCCTCTTCCCAAAATTCTCCTTGTCTGCTTATTCCACCTATTCTTGCCTGGCTACTGGCCAATCGGCATTTTATTTATCAACCAATCAGAGCAACAAACATTTACGGCATATAGAACGACATTCCACAGCATTTCCCCCTTTCTGTCTAATCAAAAAAGAAAGTTTTAACTTTAACATAGTAAAATTGCATAATAGAACAGTTATCAAGCAAAGAATTACCTTTACAATATCTAGTCTATTTGTATTTGGCAAAATTAAAGAAAATATTCTATCATCTATCCTATATTTGTGAGTCTAAAGTTTCATATCTAACTTATCTTTTATCATAACCAAGGAAAATTATAACTATCTAGTCTTCAACTACATGAAAGACCTCAGAAGGATATAATATTACCTCAGTAAACAGGAAGAACATTGTAAGCAACTTCTAAAAATCTAGAATGACAAAGACAGCTGGCTACCTGGACAGTTACCCAAAGTTCCTCTGCAATGTTGGGGCATCTTTCTTCAGCCTAAAGGCCTAGAGTCTCTCTGTTGCTTCTCTCTGTGTCCTGTAGAATGTCTGCCAGTTTCTTCTGTGAAGCAGGAACCTGAAGGACCATCTTGCCTTGCAAAGTGCAGTGGTCACCTTTCTATGGGTCCTGCATGTCCAGTATATACAACATTCTGTCAAGCAGACCAGGCAAGAACAGTTTCTTGTTTTACCATGAACAAGATAAACTCCATATGGAGTGTCTTTGGTGCCCATTGTTTTCCTTGAAGTAATTGGTGCTGCCAGGAGTAGATGTATCTCATTGTCCAGAAAAGTCTAAGTTTTTAAAATATTTTAAATGCCATATTCTATACGTCTTTGAAGTGTTTGAAGATTACCTATCTATCTGAAATATATCTATGCATACCTAGAAAACTGAACTAACATGACTATAAGTTTGATTATCATAGATGACTAATTATTAATCTGTATTTCTCAACTATATACAATTTCAAATGAGTTGCACAAACAAAACACTTTAAACAAGAGTAGAAATATACATACAGTATAACAAAATTAACTTTAAGTTTGTATCAATAAAGTAAAATCCAAAGCAGTGTAAAAAATTTTTAAACAAGTTGTTGCTCTTTAAAAGTAGGTTCAATAATCTACCCTTTCATCCTATCATATCTATACCTTATCCCCCCTTTTTCTTTTAGAAAGATATTGTAACCAATCTCTAACAAAGACAAATATCCATAATTCATTTTTTAGGGAATGTGGGTGTAGTATTCTAGGATAATGCTGATTAAGGGTACTGTACTCTTATGGGGATCCTTAGAAAATTAAGAATTATGGTCAAGTCCTGACTGGAATAGTCTGTGGTGCTGTATTTTCTGAGCCAGTTGCCTTGAAGCTGTTTTGAATATGGATCATCTGGAGACCTCTCAGAGGGACTTCCTTGATCAAACCATATTAGCCTGGAAGGAATCCATAGGTTCTCATTTTCTGTGGAAACAAAAGCAGAACCTCTCTTCCAAAGCAACGTATCCTTAGACATAAATTTTGAAATCAACCCGGACTTCCCTTCTGGACAAAGGTGAGTGCCCTTCCCTGGGCGCCAGCCACCCCTGGGAAGACCTGCTCACCTTGGCCCCAGATTCTG
>CABHPH010144665.1:0-22380 GCA_902168325.1 Peromyscus nudipes
TGTGTGTGTGTGTGTGTGTGTGTGTGTGTATGTGTGTTTTCCTTGTGGAGGAAAATTGTTTTTGTAGTTTGAATATGAAATTCAGACTAAATGATAAGCCAGGTCTAAACTAACAAAATGTATTTTTCTTTCCCTCTGAAACTAAGCAACAAAACAGTTAAATATGCTGGCATCAGATGATGGTCCTAGATAAAATTAAAAGTCAAGCAGTGGCTTCACTTTCTTTCCTAGTTCTCTTAATTTAAAGAGCAAAATTTAAATTCAGTATCCTGGGACTTAAGTCTGTGTTATGGAAAACACGTTTATCAGGGAAAATAGCAGCATAGGATTTTGCTCTTTGCATATTAATCTTTTTGCATGAACCATCACAAGCATTCACAAAACTAATCAGAATCACAAATAGAAATCTACTTTCTGGGCTGAAGCATAAACATTTCTGCTCCTTCTTTCCAGTCTGATTAGTTGGAATTTTCATATGAAGGATAAAAATTTGAGTGTAGAGACCCACAGAAAAACCTACTTTAAAACCTCTGTATCTTTATGGATATTTCTTTGTCATTGTCCCAAATTATAGTAACTGACATGGGGGAGTTATACTTCTAACAAAAAATAATTTAGCTAGGGTCAGTGAGGTAGCTCAGTAGATGAAGGTGCTTATAGCATAAACCTGATGATGACCAGACTCCACAGAGTTGACCTCTGACCTCCACACACATGTCACGACACACCATGTCAAACGCATACACAAATACAACAATAATAATGAATAAAGTAAAATAAAAATAAATGATTTGTCTATGTAAAAGTCTATGTAAATTATAATGTGAAAAGATGCTACTTTTTTTTTTCTCTTTTTACGAAGCTATGCCCAATGTTCAAGGCACTCTCACAGTAGCATTGGGAAAGGACCTTTAGCTTCTTGGTATCTGGGTTTTGGAGGTTTGGATATTGGTTTTGTTTTCAGTTTGTGCGTGTCATTTAACATGTGCTTCTCGACAGGTTACATACTTGTGGGTTTGAACTTGCCTGTTCTGGTACAGGCAGCATGGTTAGAAGCCTTTACACTGCTGTCAGGTTGAACAGAATCTCTTCCATACCTTTGGATTCTGTGTTGCTCAAGGTAATACTGCACTTAGACCATGGAAGTTTTGTTTTTTGGAGGGTTAAAAGCTAAACATAAAAACAAAAAAAAAATCTATGCTTGTTCCTCATAAAGCAATGAGGCAAGCTACACATGCCAGATACTCACGGCAATGCATGGAGTTTTCAGCTGCTGGGTCTTCAGGACCCTGTCATTCTTTCCTGTCCACTGAGTCACCTGTTTATGTGTGATGTAGCCTCTGACACAGCAGCATAAGATGACTTTAGATTACTAATGCTGATTTAAATAGCTTAAGTTCTCCTGAAAATGCATCCCAGAGAAGGAGCACATGGTCCATGGAATATCATAGGTATGATATCAGGAGGACGGGATTTGCTGCAAACAAGTTTGTGAATCCTCTTGGGCAGATAGTCCAGTTGAAGAGAATACTGTAAAATGTATATTGTGGGCGAAGAATGTTTACTGTATCTTATACTTTCCTTTAGGTGTCTTAACATTTTAAATAAGCCAGGAACATGCCATCTGCTGACTATTGATTGGAACTATCTTATTTCTAAAAAGATAAAAATAAAAAGCCCCCAAATATCACTCCAAATTGGTTTCATTTGCAGACTTTAGCTCAGAAAATACACATACTCATCTTCCAAAACTGGATTCTAGTTTCAGAGAGTTGGTATAAATAGTTGAGAGCAGTAGTCTAACTTTCCTCACAGAACTCAAGAATAAAATTGGTTGTCTGCTACCTGACAACAGCTTTGGGGCAGCTGTTTCTGAAGGGGCAGAAGGTGAGGCCATGTGCGTACTGTGAAAGCTGAGGCTTCCTCCTCAGCCTAATTCTTTTAGGTGCCCTTCACCTGCCCTCTTTCCATTCTCTCTGTTGACCACATTAGGCCTGAGTCTTGTTAGAAATAACCTGGACTGGAAGAAAAGCCTGCTGGAGCTTTGTTAGCTTCCTCTTCTGATCCGTCAGCTTCCTGTGGTGAATCCTGCTTGTCCTCCACCAAACATGGGGCTCTAACAGCAATTGCTGCCCCTCATCAACCGTCCAGCCTCGTGCAGAGCAGCCCCTGACAACACACGTGAAATTCATTTCTGTCCTTTTGTAGAAGGCGCTGTAATAGGAAATACTAATGCAGTCTAACCCACAGAACTTTGCTAAAAGGACTCCTGTCATTTGGGACCAAGTCATTTGGTTGAGCTTGCTAGAAGATTTCCAGTGTTCATTTCTTCACTTCACTATGAATTTTGGAAATGCTGTCTTTCTCTGAAGGTCTTTACAAATTATATTGACAATGCATAAAGAAAAGGAGCTTGCCAGTGTTTCTACTTCTTCCTGGAATGTAGCTGTAGCGTTCTTCACTAGAATGATTAGAGATCTATGTACAGGAACTATGCAGTTATTCAGGTTGATGTTTCACTAGAATGATTAGAGATCTATGTACAGGAACTATGCAGTTATTCAGGTTGATGTTTCATTTCAAAGAATGTATTTGTAAAATGTAACAAGATCAGTAGCTAACTTTTTTTTAAGGTCTGATAAAAGTAAGATTATGTGTTAGACTTAAAATTATAGTGAAATCTGTCTTATACTATTGTGACTAGCACAGGTTATGCATTTATGTAGAAACATTTACAAAGTTCCCTAAATAAGAGAAACTAGTTGAGCTAGGTTTTACTCCTAACTTGCAGAATTGTGATGCTGTTAATGTGTGTTGTTCTTGGTTCCTCAGAAATTCTCTCTGCCATTCAGCACCATTTTTGTTTCCTTCAGAGACGAGTAACAGCTGTTCTGTTGGTTCACTATTTCAGCAACTCGAATTTTGTCATTAAATATTTTGACTCTGTGGTGGAAGTTCTTCTCTCTCAGTTATTTGTGAAACCTGTAAAGCACCACCAAGCAGGTGAACACCATCACACCTGTTATGCTACTGGGGAGCTTTGTGTGCCTGCAGGAGACCTCAGACCAGAGACCAGAATGATGAGGAAATTATGGGAAAGCTTGGAGTGTAAAGAAGATAGAGGAGCTAAGCTCAGTGCAGAGCATGATAGGTATTCAGCAAAAGTTGGGTTGTTTTCTTTTTTGTGAATAGCGTTTAGGCTAACCACCGCATACCCTCCTGCTGGTAATATATGTTCAGTAATATATGTTCAGTTTAAGAGTTTGCTTCAATATGCCCCATCACTCAACAGACCAGCTCCATGCCCTGTCAAATTGTAAGGCAGACTAGATCAGATAGAATCCACTTGTCTGCTTATTTCTGTGGCAAAGCAAATGTCACCCCACTGGCTTTCAAGGGGAGTGACCTGAGTAACTTCGGCTGCAGAATGGCCATCTCTGGCAGGCGCACACAGTGAAGCAGCTGGACTCAGAGGCCTGCAGGTCTCCACTGCTCCCAGAAGAACCAGTTATGACCATGTTTGGTTAAATGAGAATCTAGAGTTAAGGGGATTGTGCACCTAAAGATACCTGCTCTTGTGAACAAAATTACAACTCAGCTGGTTGGCCTACAAAGATTACTATATTGTTAAAATTATTTTATTGGTTATCAATTATACATTTACCAACTCAAATTATGAGAGAATTAATATGACAAGTTGATAAGGGTTTTAATCAATTGGCAATCTTCCCTCTGTTACCACCAGGAATGCTTTTAAAGAAAGTGTGTGTGTGTGTGTGTGTGTGTGTGTGTGTGTGTGTGTGTATTTGAGATCCTCAGAGGCATGCACCACCATACCAAGCAAAATAATTTGATCTCTTATCAATATTATCTATATAGATAAGCAATTTGAGATGGGGAAAGATGAAATGAGAAGGGTGATGGGGAATTTCCTTAATGTATTTCCAACCAAAATTCAAATAAGTAGATTTCTCATTGATAATCAATGTGCCTCCCATTGGCACAGGATGGTGTGCGTGGCCAACAAGTGCAAGCTCACACACACACACACACAGCCCAGCTGGCCAAATGGAGGAAAGAGCTGTGCTGAACTCCAAGGAATCCCACAGAGGTCTCTTCCTCTGGAGAGGGTACTTCAGTCACCAGGAACACTAGAAATGCCTCAGTGAGCCTCAGTGAGTTCCCAGCAAGAAACAAAGACAAAGACTCACATGGCATGGATAAAGGACATGTGCCTAACTGGTCCGCACCTCTCTCCCATGTGGAGTTTGGACTTAGGCATGTATATATAGGACTTGGACGTAGAAAGGAAGTGTGAGAGGAAGGGGTTACAAGGAGGGGAAACGAGGAGGCAGTAGTATAGAAAGATAGATACCGCATGCTCTCTTTCATGTGGAGCTGGATTTACCACATGTATATACGGAGAAGAAAAGGGCAAGAGAGCAATGGAGTGAACATGGGCAGCGTGCACTGAGATGTAGGGAAACGTCAATGAAGGTCCTAATTTTGTATGATAACTTCAGTTTAAACCCCACTTGTGCCCACAGGCAAGTCTCAGTTCACTGCTCAGAATGAGTCCTGACTTATCAGCAAGGTGGTACAGAGGAAGGTTGTCCTTGGTTCTTGTTAGAAATTCAGAAACTGTTTCTATATTCTCCTATTTGACGAACAGCTGGTGCAATCACTGTGTTTCACTGGCTAATCATTCTAGAGAGTCCATTCTGTGATCGTGCAGACACATTGCTTTTAGGTCTCAAGTATGTAACAGTACACCATGGTGGTACAAAACTGATCTCCTTTTGGCCCAAACCTGAAAAGTAGAGATTGGGTCCCACAAGCTCCCCTAAGAGTGTACTTTCAGTTGTACTGGAATGATGGTCCAATGCTTGACCAGGCTACGCTTTTGAGAACATTATAAATCCAAAGCACGGGAACATGTAAATATTGTATGTAGGAAAGCCTTTTTTTTTTTTTGGTTTTTCGAGACAGGGTTTCTCTGTGTAGCTTTGCGCCTTTCCTGGAGCTCACTTGGTAGCCCAGGCTGGCCTCGAACTCATAGAGATCCGCCTGCCTCTGCCTCCCGAGTGCTGGGATTAAAGGCATGCGCCACCAACGCCCGACAAGCCTTCTTGATGCAAAAGTTAGCTTCGAATCTTCACCAAAAGTCTCCTCTGTCCAAACCTTTCTGGATGGTCCTTCTTTGTCCCTCCCTTCTTAGAAAGGTTGAGCTGAAGTAAGAAAACTGAGCCCATGGATTCCTCAAGCTTTGCCATGAGCACTAAGGAGATCACAAATTCTCAAGAACATTCCTGTGTAAGCACTGACCACATGCACCAAATGATCTGTTTAATTATAACTTCATCCTTCGTAGCTGAAGCATGGAGTTTTCCTTAAAAACAGTCCTGTTTTTCCCTGGTGTTTGGAGGACAAAGAATATACTTTTATTGGAGAGTGAGCACGCCTTTTGTCCACAACAAAGAGGCTTCCCCACTGTGTGTTTTCTGTGTCAGGACTGGTGGTAACACAATATTTGTGGACATGTTTACATCAGTCTGGAATGTTTCAGTATTAAAGTACTCTCCTTGTAATTTAGATAGAAAATATCCAGAAATGTTTCTGGGGAATGTAACTCAGCAGTAGAGTGCTTATCTAGCATGAGGCCCGGGTTCCATTCCCACTGTTGTGAGAAAAGGAATAAAGGAAATGTGGGTGGGGATAGAGTGTCAAAACCATAACACACACACACACACACACACACCCCCACACACACACACCCCTCCATAAAAATAAACTATTATTGTTTGGTGAGTTGGAGCAGAGCACCCCCTTGTGGTTACTCACAGGAGTAAGCATTTCAGGATACCAAAGAAGGATCCATGGTTCAACCATTTGTCCTTTGAAATCCAGCTCTGTCACATATGTGGCTTTGGAGGTGACTGCGATTGTAGTAAGTGGATGACATCATGAATTTACAGCCCTGTGCCTGCCACCTCCGCGCTCAGTGTATGTCAGGTCTGAGTCAGTCTTTCCTGTGTTGGACCCTGAAGCAGTGACTTTGTAGGAGTTTAATGGCTGCTGAAAGTGTTGCTGGCTGGTAGATGGGCACATTTTCTGGCAGGCCATGCTGGCTCAGGGCATGTGGAGCAGATTTTATCCAAGTCTCTAGCCATTTTTATGATCCTGCTACATTTCATAGGCAGACGCTCTAACACATGAGAGATAGCGGACCTGAGTGCTCAGTGGGAGCCACTTGCTGAAAGAAGCATCAGGCACCAACCATGGGTGTGAAAATGAACACTTCACAGTCTAGTAATATTCTGATATATCCTTTGAACAGGAATTCATGCTACTCTTTAAAGAATAGTTTCAAAATCATTCTGAAGATGCAGCTGTGTGTGACTCCAAGGAGGCAGAGAGCCCTTTCTCAGACTACTTCCCCAAGGCTACTTAAAAGAACCATGGGCTCTACAAATTGAACTTAGTCTAAAGTGAATATAACCCTTAGAGGAAAAAGGAAGCAACTAGATCTCACTAACATATACATTGGTGATGACATATCTTTCTGGAAGAATTTGATGTGTTCAACTAAGATAGTCTCAGGAAAACTATGGTGATGGCATACTATTTCCACACAATTATAGCGCTTTATTTATAAAATGGAAGCCTGGCATTATTAGTAGGCCATTTGTAAAGAACCATGCAGGCAAGAGAGGTCAGGGCAGTTAAAACAGTAGGTCTGCTCCAACCAAAATCCCAAATGTCATCCCTCTAAATAGTGTATTATGTTACTTTCTACCAAACTACAGCTGCACAGACTTTCCTCTTGACAAAGTATGTTGATCTGAATCCTTAGCAGAAAACCTCCTGGCTTTGACATTAGTGCTGTGTCTTTAGACAAACTACAATTTTTCTGTATCTGGTTCTTCATGTCCCAAAGTAAAATAACCTCCATTGTGTCTGCTTCAGGCCAAGTGGATGAAGTGACATGTGGTAGAGCTGTTGAGAGAGAGTGCATGGTGCTATGGAGATGTAGATTTCACAAACCCTACTCTTCACTGTCCCCAATGCCCACAGAATCCCTCTATGTACCACCACCTCTCTTCCTGTGGACCCATCCTAGTAGCAATGGACGGTATCAAAATTTTCTTCTTTCATCTAAAGGAAAATAAAGATCCCCCCAAGATGACTAGTTGCCATTATGGAATGTGGAACAAGAAACAATAAGGCATCGTCTGAAACTGCTCATGGAAGGGGACAAGGGGCTTACAAGCCATTCCTGGGGGGAAATGTAAAGACCATCCCTAAGGTCAAGGTGCTGCATTGTACAGATCACTTTGGAAGCAGTATGCCCTAAGACTGGGTAATGCTGGAGAGTCCTGACAGCCTCTCAGAGAAGCAGATGTCTACCCACCAAGAAAACATTAAAGACAACAGCAAAGTTTCAGAAACCTTCAGGGAAGTCAGACATTCACATCCAAGAGCTGAACTGGGACCCCTTCACCCCCTCACTGGACAGGACTGTTGTCGTGAGATTAGTGTCCTAAAATTAGCTAACATAGAGGAAGCCACAGAGAAGGGCCAAGTCTTGGAATTCACTAAGTAAAAGTGAAAGGGGTGGTGGTTAATACGTTATCTGAGAGTCAGGTTCTAACAGAAGATAACCCAAAGACATCCAATCAATGGAAGACTCAGCTCCCCTCCTCTGAACCCATGAGTGCAGCACTGTTCTCCCAATGGAAAGTGGTAAGGCTAAAACCAGTTGTGGCAGTTTGAATGGAATTGTCCCCCATAATCTCATAGGGAGTGGCACTATTAGGAGCTGTGGCTGTGTTGCAGAGGGTATGGCCTTGTTGGAGGAAGGGTATCACAGTGGGGGCAGGCTTTGAGGTTTCCTATGCTCAGGATACTGCCCAGTGTCTCAGTCAACTTCCTATTTCCTATAAGATGTAGGACTCTCAGCTACTACTCCAGCACCACATCTGCCTGCATGCTGCCATGCTCCCTGTCATGATGATTATGGACTGAGCTTCTGAAACTGTAAGCCACCACAATTAAATGTTTTCCTTTATCAGAATTGTCATGGTCATGGTGTCTCTTCACAGCAATAGAAACCCTAACTAAGATACCAGCTCAGTTTCTCCTCGAGGGCACCAATCTGGCCTCACTTTCCCCAAAAGCAATAGGAAAGGGATTAGAAGTGATATAAGTGCCCCCTTCAAGCTTAAGGCTGAGCTGGAGAAAGCTCTGACCTCATGTTCCCACTTCTGTGGGCTCCTGAGGATCCTCTATGGTGGAGAGTCAGCCTCTCCCCTCAGGTTCCATCATATCCTTATCACCTCTTGATACGGCAGGAGAGAATCTGAGGACATTGTAAGGAGCATGGTCTACATTCTACCCACCGGGTTCCTTCACATCTGCTCTCTTTTTCCTCTTATTCCGTGGAATAAAGGAGAAGAAATGGAAGAGAAGAGGAGGAGGAGAGGAAAGGAGAGGGGAGGGGAAAGGAAAGGAAGGAGAGGGAGGGGGAAGGGAAGGAGAGGGGAGGGGAAGGGAAGGGAGGTGAGAAAGGGAAAGGAAGAGGAGGAGAGAGGAGGGGAGGGCAAGGGAGAGGAGGGGAGGGGAGAGGAGGGCAGGGGAGGGGAGGGGCTCATACATAGGTCCCAGATCTGCTTAGACCTAGAGAGCCATATGTCCCTAAATTCAACCAGGACCATGAGCAATTGCTACCTCATTACTCACTGGCTGTAATTGCCTGGCCACTTCAAGCATGTCAGGCTCTTTTGCACTTGAGAACCTTTACAAACTCTGTGTCTGCTGCCAAGAATACTTCTTTCCCCTGTGTGGCACACACTGACCATTTCTTTCAGTTCCACGGAACTGTCTCAGAAAGACCTTCCCTGTTCAGCCCCTTGCAACATCTAACATCTTTCTTTCTTCATGGAACCTACAGAAATATTTGTGTGCATGTAGTTCATTTCTTTGTTGTCTTGTACACATGTATTAAATTCTGAGAAGCCAGGAGCCATGTGACTGGGATCTGGAACCTAAAATTTAGCAGAAGTTTAGTACATTCTTATTAAAAGAGTGAACTTGCCCTATTAAAGCCTCCAGGCAAAAAGATATGAATAGGAACTTACTGTGGGAAAAAGTAAAATCAGTGAGTTTCAGGCTAGCCAGGGCTATATAGACCCTGTCTCAAAAAAGCAGAAAGCCAAAAACAAGAACAACGAACAAAATAAAACAAACAAACCCCAACTAAATTAAAAAGGTAAATAATACTATTGATTGGGAGTTAAACTGAAGCCACATCTTAGAAGGCTAAATGCCAGCCTTAGGATTTAGGCTGCTAGTATCTACCATCCTTAATCACCTCTGTCCTGGACTATGCCATGAGTTTTCTGCCCCTCAGCATGTGGTGGTTTAAATAAGAATGGCCCCCATAGGCTCATATATTTGAATCCTTAGTCACCAGAGAGTGACTAAGCACCATTTGAAAGAATTAGAAGGATTGAAAGGTATGGCCTTATTGGAGGAAGTGTGTCACTGGGGGTGGGCTTTGAGGTTTTAAGATTCTGGTCTCTCTCTCAGCCTGAAAGATCACGATGTTGCTCTCAGCCACTACACCAGCACTATGCATGCCACCATGCTCCTTGCAGTGATAAAAATGGACTAAACCTCTGCAACTGTAAGTAAGCCCCAGTTAAATGCTTTCTTTTATAAGCATTTCCTTGGTTGTGGTGTCCCTTCACAGCAATAGAACAATGACTAAAACAAGACAGAGGGATATTGTTATGAATTTGCATGCATGGGGGATCCCCAGCTGGCCGGGCCAGGGTATCCCATGCATGCAGGAGCTTATTGAAAAAAAACATTCCAAGAAGTGAGTTTTAGGTCAGCCAGACCTACATAGACTCTGCTCCTGTCTCAAAAAATCAAAAATAAAAAAAAAACCAACCCAATAAATTAAACTTACAAGATAAATAATACTTGAGTGGGAGTATAAATTGAGGCCATGTCTCAGAAGGAAGGCTAAGTACCAGCATTAGAATTTAGGCTGCTGGTATCTCTCATCTTCACTCACCTGGGACTATGCAATGAGTTTTTGCTCAAGTAACCACAGTTACGCTCATTACTTTTCTTGGTTTTCTGGAGCATCCTGATATTTATCACAGAAATGAATTGTTATCATTCCTAGATAAGAGAGCTAACACCAAATCTCAGTGATATCCACATATATAAGAACACACATGAGTAGATCAATAGACTATAAATACAATGTGTTAGCAAAGTGTTTATCATTACCTCTCTCAACCTAAGTAAAAATAAACTCTGAATATTTTTGTACATAACATCCTTTCACTAGCTCTGTGCAAACACTGACTTTTAAAATAGTTTTCCCTTAAACTAACATCTCCTGAGCAATATATATATATATATATGACTTTGCATATGTGCATCAGCATATGTATATACACATTAGAAGAAGCATTGCTTTCTCATTCAGTATCAGAGAGTAGTGCTTTCTCATTACTTCCTGACTAACTATTAGAAAGTGAAACTCATTCAGAGATTTACTGAAGATGAAATGAAATACTGTATGCTAAATACTTAGCATAGGAACAACATAATGTAGGCATTCAATGCATGTTAACTTTATCACAATGGTACTTACATGTTTCACTATAAAAATGTTGAAGTCTTCATTTTCACAACAGGATGAATCTGAAAGACTATTGAAACGTGTCACTTAAAAAAGTGTGGGGGTATAAAGTGCCAGGAACAGAAGGCCATTACATGAGAGGCTGAAATGGAGGCATCAGAGATGACATCAGCACAGGTGCTAAGGTTGAGGGCAGTGAGGAAGATTGCTTTATTCTAAAATAGAGACGCTTGGAAGCACATGGTGTCTCCTCTCAATAGGAGTAGAAATGGGATATAAGTAGGACAACGGGATAAAAGAGAAGATTTGGTCCTTTACAAGAACATGGACTTAAGGAGGGAGAACTGATGATGTGCCCTTCCATGCTAGTATCTCTGCTATCTACTGAAGGCTCCCACCTGCACTTCCACTACCCCAAGGTGTGCAGTTCAAGAGCCAAAAAAGATCCGAGTAGGATGTTCTGAGCTCTAACAGGTAAATGTCTAAGTCACTTTAGAAGAATCTCTCTTTTCTTTTCCACTGGGGAACTTGCACATCACGTCTTCATTCCCTCTAACTCCCTTAAAAAGACAAGAGGAGCACGATCAGTTTAGTACCAGGAAAATATTTCCTTTCTTCAGGTGGGCAGAAAATAGGCTTATGAGAAGCATTGTTGATGGCTATGACCTTTAGATAAGTCCTATGACAAGCTAAGATTCTGGCTTGTATGGGTCGTTGGGGTAGACTGAATGACACCTCCTTCAGAGATGCTCACATGCTGCCCCATGGTACCTAAAGACCTGCTGCTTTACATGGCGAAAGAGATTTTGCACATATGATTAGGGATCTTGAGATAGGTTAGCACAGGTTATTTAAATGAGCCCACTGAATCACTGTGGTCCTTATGAGAGAAGACAGGACTGTTAGAATCAGGAAAGGTGGTGTGGTAATGGAAGTGGGGAAGGAGGGACTGGGGGATGGGGAGAGAGAGAATGAAAACTAATCCCCAGCTTTGAAGATAAAGGAAAGGACTACAATACAATGCAGATGACTCTAGGAGCTAGAAATAACATGAACATAGGATCTCTCTTAGAGCAGCAGAAGAAATGCAGCCTTGCCATGCTTCGACTTTAAGATGATAATGATAATAATGATAATAATAATACTATACTTGTTATGGAGCTGGCAAGATGGCTCAGTGCATAAAACACTTGCTGTTCAAGTGTAAGGATTATAGTTTAAATCCATAGCACCCATAACAGCCACCTGAAATCCCAGCCCTCAAAGGGGATCCCTAGGACAAACTGATGAGCTACGCTAGCCAGAACTGGCAAGCTTGAGGTTCAATGAGAGACCCTGTCTCAATAAAGTGGAAAGCAGTTGAGAAAGCAATCAGGCCTGCACACACACACACACACACACACACACACACACACACACACATACACACCACCCCCAAATAAATAAATTTGTGTTCTTTGAATCCACTAAATTGGTAGTAAGTTGTTACAGTGACAATAGGAAACTAACAAAGTCCTTAACCTCCAAGGTAAAGTGTATAAACTTTCAGAAGGGATCTTGCATGAGGAGGGAGTATGAGGAGAAACCAGGGAAATATCCTGTCTACACTGACATGATGCTTTTCATATTCAGCCTTTCCATGTAATGGACTTGAGGCTGTACACCAGGTTTGTCCAGGATGGTACAAGATCATGTCTGTTGCCTCAGTGTGGCATCATTGGGGATTCCTTTCATCTTTACAGTTGTCTGTTTCTGGATACACATGCAGATTCTCTGATGGGGCATTAGACAGGAAGTCACTGGCCTCACCCTATACAACGTAGGACAAGCTTTGAGCCTGAATCTCAATGTAGTACCAATAGTGATCCCCACATTTTTATGGCAATGAAATCTCAGAAGAGAATACATTCAGTTGATTGACTCTGAGGAAAACAGACATTTCAGTAATAGACACAGTACTCAAAATCCCTTCCTGGCACAGTCAAAGCAAGGGAACTTGAATTCCATTATCCAGTGAAATACAGCAATTTTAATATACGACAGCTCTTACAGAGGTGGCAGTTTGAGAGGTGTTTTGTATTGTTTTGATTTAATTTGACTCATTGTCTTTGTTAGCTGTGCTTCCAGGCAGACTGGTGATGGAAGTAAAGGCCTAGAGAAGGGAAGGGGTACGGGACAAGGCATGGCACATAAGCATACCAGCAAGAGTGAGGAGAAGGGTCGTAAGCTCTAAGTCTTCCCAACTTCTCCGGGTTTCACAAGCGTCCACCAAATATCATTTATAACCCTGAACCTCAAGCTATCGCCCTTTCAAAGATACTCCCTGTCCCAGAAGGTGCACTTGAACAGTGGGACACTGTTGCATTCTGGGTCTGCGGTAGTGGGGTTCTGAAGAGTGAGTGTAAAGGTGAGAACATCATGGGCTGCTTTGGACCCATCACGCTGAACCGGATGTGGACTGAAAATGTCACTCAAATTAGTCCTAAAGGGACGAAAATTAAACTGCTGACAAGATGAATCTAACAAATTGCAGGAAGCTATTTAATGTGCTCAAGTTCACACCTACCTTTGAGGGGTTTTAATGAGAGTCTGTCTTCCAGCTGTTTTTTTCTCTTATCTAACAAGCAATTTATTAGCCAGGATTAACACAGCACTTAATACAGGATGTCTTTTGCAAGCATCTCTCTTTTTTCTCTCTTTTCTTTTTAATTCCTCTTTGAAACTCCAATTCCCTGAGACAACACCACCAGACTCCTGAGCCTCCCTCTGCATGAAGCTGTAGTTGGTTTCCATCTGTTCTCCTCACCTCTGTGTCCCAACATCCCTCTCCCTCTTCCTTCCTCCACGCTCCAGACTTCCTAGGGGAAATACTGACTTGCCTCCCAAGATATTTTTGCGGTGTGTGAGGGAAATAAAGAGGGAAAAGGGGAGTCACAGGAGGAGAGGAAACCTGAGGTACCATGCCTGAAGAGACAGAGGAAGACTATGGAGAGGAAGGTTGGGAGAAGAGGATGAGGGCGAAGGAAACATTAGGAGAGGCCTAGTGGCCAGGCCAGGGGAAAGACCACCTCCTGGCTGCTCTCACATAGGCCTGCTCTGTGGTAATGGTTCAGACAAGCTGAAAACGGGCCTGTGGAAAGTCGTAACACTCCCCAAGCCCTTGACAGCCGCTATTCTTCATGGAGGCTGTGAACAATTGCCTGCCTGCCAGTGGCTGACTGAAATAATAGCTGTACCTACAGGATCATTTGGAAGACAGATGGTGGAGGAAACCCCATTTATCTGCCAGCAGCCACTTCGTAATTCTCACTGTCCTGTCAAGCCAGGGTGGGAAATATGAATGCAGCCTTGCTAATTAGCCATGTTCATCAGTTTTTTGTTGTTTTAAAGACAGAACCCCACCCACCTCTGACCTCCTCCTCTACCTGTTCCTATTTATCCAACTATACTGGTGCCTAGTCAGGGTGCTTTCAGAAAGGCCTTTGGTGCTGTTGGCAAGAGCCGGTCTGCAAAGCCTGGATGCTTTGGTGTTGACTATGTGGGAGCTTATTTCTCATTTATTCAGCCCCTCCTCCTTCCTTCCTACAGCCCCTGCTTCACCTGCTCTTTGCTGTTTCCATGTTTCCGGTCCACCTGTACTCATATTTCAAAGGCCACATTACTTTCCCTATATTGTGCTGAGTTGCTGTTCTCTACTTAAAGTGACAGACACTTCTCTTACCATTTTTAGAGCATGCATTAAGCCAGATACTGCCTCTCTGGGCCGTCTTTCTGGGCTTAGAAAATGTTGAGGAGCTCCGTAGCATTTCAGTACATCTGAGATCCTTGGCTGTCATTCAAGAGCATTTTCTAAGAATTCCAAATGGGGACACAAACAAGTGAGGATGGATTAAAGGAAGAAGATGGAAGGCTGGGTTTATGAACATCTCCCTGTGCAGAAGAATAAGCCCCTGTGCTCACTTTCATGCTTTTCAGTTACCACTTTGACCTTCTCCATAATTTTTAAAGACCGTCCCCCAAACTGTCATTTTTGTATTGAGTCTTGAAGATTCAATGGCTGGTTCTGCTACTATTGTTGGACAAAGGACAGAGCAGTGAGTTAATAAGGTCAAGTTGAGAGGCTAAAAATCCCAAAGGTTTCTGCAAGTTGAGAGAAGCAAAGATCAGCCCTTTGGGCCAGGGAAACATAAACAGCAAATGCTATTAGTGTCTTGGAGAAGGCTACTTTTTATTTTATTTTATGATTTTTGTGATGTGGGGAAAGAAACACCAGGCCTAATTTAGGCTACGCAAGTGTGCCACTGAGCACACTCTCAGCCTGAAACAGTCTGATTTTAATGCACTGCTAAAACAAAGTTTGTTAGCCTGAAGGTAGAGGCAGACACTGCTGCAAGCCGCAGGAAGACGTAATGGAATTCAGCTACTATCACAAGAGCTACTACTTGGAAAAGTCAAGGACTTCTCCAAAGGTCAAGCCATGGCTTAAGAAGTCTTGGTGATATTTTAGCTTTTATATGTATATTAGCTGGTTCCTACAGTGATTTTCTTGTAATGCTATGCATGCTTCCTGGAATTCCTAACAGTGTATTTATCTAAAATACCTATCACACATCCAAGGCCAACGGAAACAGCACCTGTCTCCTAGGTCAGGGGATAGCTTTATTTCTTGTGCTATTTAGGGTGAGACCCTTGTTTTTTATACAACCTTACTAATAGACCCCTAACTTCTTACCTAACCATTTCTAGGAATGTAGACTGAGTACATAGATCTCCTTTTTAATATACTAACTGGCCATTAGCACTCAGTTGACCTCCTCTTTTACCACTCCCCTTTTGGGTTGTAAAAGAAAGCCTGACATCACTGACTGAGGAAAATTCTTACGTACCTTTATGACCCTGTAAGAATTCAAGCCTGGTGACCTTGCTCTGGTAGAGGATTGCTATTGCTTGGGTTTATAACTGAACACCTCAGAGACTTAAGAAGATGGAGAGGAAAAGAGGAGTGGAGAACTGGAGGATGGAGAACAGAGAGGGATAAGGAGGATTTTGACCAGAGAGAATGTGTAGATGAGATGGAAGATGAGGAAGAGCCAGACAGGGAAGTACTAGCTGGGTAAGAATGAGATGAGAAAGACCTAGATAGGGCAGAACTAAGATGAGAGAATTAAGATAGAACTTAGAGGGGACAGTAGATAAAGGTAGAGAGAAATCAGGCAAGAAAGGAGCTAGGCACGAGAACAGAACTGAAGCTGTGTAGATAGGATTTTATCTCAGAGTAGACAGAATAAAGTAGATGGACAAAGAGCTTGGTGTACTTAGATTCATTTCCCAAAAATAATTCTCGCCATTTGTAGTTTCTCTTCTGAGCCCCTGGGAAGTATACTATTAAGGCTGGTCCTTTTAATATTATACAAGAAGACGCCAGACAGTTGTAAATTCTTCAAGGTAGCAGTTTCACCAGTGATACCTCTTGGGAGAAAATATTGCTGGCATGGATCCTTTCACTGAAGTACAAATTCCACTGTGTACCAATTACACTGAACATCAACCAGCACACTAAAAAGATCTGTGAGAAATAAGCGGGAGAGCAACTGTTGGGAGACCTAGCTACCCAAGAAAGGAGACATTCCTCTTAAATCCGTCCTGCTGTGTGTTCATAAGGTTTGAACAATTACAATTCACACTCACCACCCCATGTGGCATGAGCCTTTCCCATCATTTTCCTTCCTCACACAGCATCTCCTACCCTACTGTTGTGTGACAAGGCTTCTCCTAGAGTGATGCAAGCCACACATCTACTCGCCCTCTCAAGGGAAAGCACAACAGACCTAAGTATTGATATTCGCTGGAGTTACTGACAGAAGTTTAGGTGAAGGGTAACTTACAGGGGGCAGCGATAACTCAAAAGCAGCTGTGTCACCAAAAAAAGCTTGCCTGGCACCAGTGAAAGCTCATGAAAGCTCCTAGCGTGAAGCTCTCTGCAGAGCCTGCAGGCAGCTCCACGTCTAAGGCTCTATTCTCTCTGTAGTTAGTTTCCTCCCCTAACACTTTTTTAATCATTTTTAGATTGCTAAGGTGGGGTCATCAGAGAGTCTTCCAAGTTTCTCTTCTAGACTATGGCCTTTTGTTTGCCTCTGGAATGTCATGAGCCTCTCCCCTCTAGAAGGAATGTTTCAATAGAAGAGATTGTTTCTATTAGGAGGAAACTGCTACACAATATCCACAAATAAACAGAGTCGAAAATTATACCTGGTATCTTCACCTTTGGCCCTGTGGCTTTCTTCAACTCCCTTAGACTCAAGTTGTAGCTTGTACAGCCCATGTCATTAAACATGTCTAAGAATTCATAACTCTAACTTTTCCTTAAATGCTTTTGTGAATACCATCCATGCACCTGTCTGTGGCAGAAACTAGTGTCTTAATATGATAATAAGTTAAATGAGGTCATTAGTATGGATCCAATATGACTGCTGTAGCTCTAAGAACAGAGATCATAAGGCATACAGACAAGGTGGAAAACAATATGAGTCACAGAAAGAAAATGACCATCTTCAGGCTTAGTAGGGAGCCTGTAACAGATTCTCTCTCAGAAAGAAACAACCTTGCTGGTATGTTGATCACAGGCATCCAGCCTCCATAAGTGTGGGACAATAAATTTCTGTTGATTACCCAGTGTGTGGTACTTTTGTTACAGACATCTTAGCAAATAAGTATATCACCAAGATGGGCATGGTAGTACACATCTTTAATCCCAGCACTGGTATTAAAGGAGTTCCAGAGAAGCCAGGTCTATGTAGAGAGATCCTCTCTCTCTGAAAAAGACGCAAGCTAAAGTCATCAGAGAGAGAAAGGAATCTCAATTAAGAAAATGCCTCCAAAAGCTTGGGTTGTATGAAAGTTCTTTCTTTCTTTTCTTTTTTCTTTTTCTTTTCTTTCCTTTTCGTCCTTTTCCTTCTTTCTTTGTGTTTTTTTTTTTAAAGACAAGTTTTCTATGTGTAATGAACTAGACTTTCCTGGAACTCACTACTGTAGACTAGGCTGGCCTTGAACTCACAGAGATCCACTTGCCTCTGCCTCCTGAGTGCTGGAATTAAAGGTGTGCACCACCATACCTGGCTAGGCATTTTCTTAATTAGTGATTAATGAAGGGGGTCTCTGATCATTGTGGGTGGTGTTGTCCCTAAGCTGGTGGTCCTGGGTTCTGTAAAAACACAGGTTGAGAGAGCCACAAGAAGTAAGCCAGTAAGCAGCAGTCATCCATGGCCCCTGCATCAGCTCCTGGCTCCAGGTTCCAGCCCCGTTTGAATTCCTGTCCTGACTTCCTTTGATGATGAACAGTGCTATGGAAGTGTAAGCCAAATAAACTCCTTATCAACTTGCTTTTTCGTCATGGTGTTTTATTGCAGCAATAGAAACTCCAACTAAGGCAGCACTGGCATAAAAATACACACATAATCGACATAATAAAATAGAGGACCCAGGTATATAAAAGCACACAATTATAACTGCCTGACTTTTTACAAAATGCCAAAAATATATGTTGGCAAAAAGACACCCTCTTCAACAATTAGTGCTGAGAAAACTGGATATTTATATGTGAAAGAGTGAAACTAGATACCTAACTCTCACACTGCAGAGAAATAAATTCCAAAGAGTCAAACGTAAGACCCCAAACTCTGAAGTTATTAGAGCAAATGTAGTGAACACATTTTAAGATAGAGGTATATGAAAGGACTTTCTGAGTTGGATTCCAGTTGTTCAGGATATAAGACCAACGACTGAAAAATGGGGCTGCATGACATTAAAAAGTTTCTGCACAGCAAACAAGTCAAGTTAGGGACAGCCTGAATAAAGGGAGAAAAAAGTTATACATCTGATTGGGGATTAATATATGAAATAGTCAACAAAGAATTAGACAATACTAAACAACCAGAAACCACACCCGATCAAAAGTAGACTAAGGAAATGAGCAGGCAGTTCTTAAGAAGATAAAGCACAAATGACCGATAAGCGATGATGAAAATGTTCCACCTCATTAGTCATCAGAGAAATGCAAATTCCAGCAATATGGGGAGTTCATCTTACCCCAGTGAGGATGTCAGTTATTAAGAAAAGAAATTACAGCAAATTCTGGCAAAGAAGTATTTCCTGCATAGTGGCCAAACCCTCTCAGGCATCGATGAACAGGAGCCCAGATGAACCAGGATAAGCCATGGCTTCTTTCCGTGATGCCGGAGCAATGAAGGCGGGAACTGGGCATGGATGTGTTTTCCTAGGTCCTAACTCTTACAGGGAGAGTGAGGTGGGCCCAGGTCAAGGTTGGCACATGAAATGTGAGATCACCTCAGAGTGCTGGCAGCATTTCAGACCTCTGAGATTTATTCAGAAAATTAAGAAATAAAGACTCTGATAAACATACCTATTTTTAAACTTGTTATTGCACACTATGTAGAAACTTTCCTAGTACAAAATGGGTCGATTTCTGTGCCCTTGCCTAGTCAATGACTTAAAAATTACTTAACTTATTACTACAAATATAAATAACATCTTTTTCCTCAAACAATTAATCATTAAACCCAGAAATAAAACACAAAGGAAAGAGCTATTTAATACACACAAAATTAAGTGTTGCCCGAGGATTGAAATATCATCACTCCCAGGGGATATTCCAGTGTCATT
Source organism: Peromyscus nudipes (assembly GCA_902168325.1). Classification (NCBI taxonomy): domain Eukaryota; kingdom Metazoa; phylum Chordata; class Mammalia; order Rodentia; family Cricetidae; genus Peromyscus; species Peromyscus nudipes. The sequence continues at coordinate 19,340 of CABHPH010144665.1, forward strand.
AAAACGTGATTTGTCTATAAGGCTATTTTCTCAATATCTGACTCTGGTCCACTCCAGATTTAGCAAGGCAGTTGACCTATGCTGCTTATCTTCCTTGAAGTTCATTTCTTGTGTTACTCCTGTCTCAGAAATGCAGCGCATCACTGAGGTTGCTCTGGGTTTATGATGCACTCACTTTTAATTGTATTAACTTATTGGAAATGGGAAGCAGATGGACACTTGGCCCAGAGATTAAACTCCATCTCTTGTAATTAGCGTCAATTAATGCTTCCATGGGGTCCTTCTCCTCACTGCCAAATGAGGGAGCATCCCAATGGAGCTCCTCAAAGCATCTAAGAACTAATGGTTTGTTCACTTCATCCTTTGCATTTACTCATGGATACTGAATAAACAGGAGTCAAATTGTCTTCTTCTCTTTGGTTTTCCTCTAATGGTTTTGCCACTTGACTTTGCTTTTTGGCAAGAGTTGAAACTAAATAAAGGGAACGCTGGATAATACCTGGCTGAATTTCACTTCCTAATAACAGAACTTACTTGGGGAGAGAATGAGTGTCAATAACCTTAGGAAAGTGCTGGACTGTGACATTCAGCCTCTCACTTCTTCCAAAGTGATAACAGGGGAAAGCATGGAGACTGACAACCCTGTGTTTGAATCCTAACTCAGGGGAAAGTTTTTGAAAGCTGTGGTGTGCTGCGAAGTGCTTAACAAGCAGATCTCAAAATAAATAATTAATCAAAAATCTTGATTTATAATATGTGTCCATTCCTGTGCTGTAAATTCTTTTATCAAAGCTTATTTCAAGCCACTGAATGCAAGGTTAAGAGAGCATACTGTGAGCTCAGTTGTCCCATATAAAATGGCTGTAGAACACCTTTCAGTTTAAGTCTCTGCTTTTTCATCTACAAAATGATGAGGAGGTAACTTTGAGGGTTATTGTAAAAGTTGAAGTATAATTAAAGATAAAAGAGGTAACTTTTAGATTAAAGATGAAATAACTTTCAGAGTTATTTTAATATAAAGATTAAAGTAGTAACTGTAATGTGGCCGGGACTCCCTGACCACTAGAAGGTCAGTAAATTGTTCATATACAGTACCACTTTAAACTGGGCTATAAGAAGTGGCTTCACTTTGCTCAGCACTCTAAGCATCAGCCTTAAAATTTTAGCAACTAAATGGCCCTCTACAGGTGTTGCTAGGATCCTGGAGAATTGATTCATATTAATCAAGCTCATAAGAAGCACATATACCTTATAATACCAGTTTACCACTTTTGTTTAGTGCATACAGAATTTCTGAAACTCAATATTATATAGCATAATAATTAGCTTTTACTTTCTGTGGCTTAGGAAATTCTCTTGCAAAAAAACATAAATATTAATTGTATTTAAATATGCTTAAATAACCATCTTTATTAAAAAGTTAAATTGAGGGTGCCCTTGAGCCTATGCTTTTTTTACTATAACCCTAGCCTAAAAGCCAAGACTGGTGCTCTTCTCTGGTCTCCTTGCAGGCAATTACTTTTGGAAGGCTGTGGAGGAAGACATCATTAAGTCAAGAGTATATTTAACATTCCTGAGGGAGTCCTGCCCAAAGTTTCTCAGCTGCAACTATGATAGATTTTAAACTCACTGAGAAGGAAAGATATAGACTAGTGTTTCATTTTGTCATTCTATATGCTAACATGTAGAAAGGTAAAGAACACAAAATATTCCTAGGAGAACCCAGGTGGATTCAAATCTTAGAATCATATCATATATAGTATTCTTTTTTCCGCCCCTGGGATAACAAGTTGAACAACACAAAACATACACACTGTAGTGAAAAATAATAGATAAATATGGTTAAACATTGAATGAGAAAAAAGGAGAATTACTATCATAGAGGTGAATGCTTCCATAAAATATGGGATTTTATAAAAAAAAATTAATAAAGGAATATTAACACAAATTAGGAGAGACAGGTGTAGGATAGCAATTCTCAACCTGTGAGAGGTTTCAGAGATGGGGAACTCTGAACCAAATTCATAAAGGATATATAAAAGTTATCTGTGGCTGGATATGGATATGGTGGTGCATACATGTAAACCTAGCATTGGGGAAGAACGGGTATTAAGATTATGAGTTCCAGGCTACGAAAGGAAACATCGCCTCAAAAATGAGCAAATAAATGAATAACTTGGAAAAGACATATTGCAGCAGGTTGGAATTATAGGAGGCACACTATAAAGATAACAGCATAAGAAGCATCAACTTTGATAAATGAAGAACACAGTTCTGGAAAGAAAGAAGTTAGAAATAATAGATCAATGCTGTAAGAACTCAGGAGTTCCCAGTCTGGTAAGTCCACTCCACTATAAAACTAGATACACTCAATATGACAGAAGAGAAAGTGGGGAATAGCTTTGAACACATTGGCATAGGAGATGACATTCTGAACAGAACGCCCATAGCTCAGGCAAGATCAACAATTAATTAATGGGACCTCATAAAACTGAAAAAAGCTTCTGTAAAGCAAAGGGAACAGTCATTCAAAGTGGCAACCTACAAAATGGGAAAGGATGTTTTTACCAACTCTACTTCTGATAGAGGACTAATATCCAAAATATATAAAGAACTCAAGAAACTCGATATAAAAAAAAATAACCCTATAAAAATGAAGTACTCATCTAAACAGAGAATTCTCAATAGAGGAATCTCAAATGCCTGAAAAACATTTTTTAAAATGTTCAACATCCTTAGCCATCATGGAAATGACTTTGAGATTCCATATTTGTAAACAGAAGTTCACCAGCAACTCCCAAATACTCAGCAGCCACTTCCCGAATTATCACACAGAGGCTTATATTAATTATAAATGCTTGGTCGATTGCTCAGGCTTATTATTAACTAGTTCTTACATTTAAAGTTAAATTCAGCAAATTTTTAACACAAAACATCCAGGAAATCTGGAACACAATGAAAAGACCAACCTAATAATAATAGGAATAGAAGAAGAAGAAGAAGAAGAAGAAGAAGAAGAAGAAGAAGAAGAAGAAGAAGAA
>CABHPH010144665.1:22390-48199 GCA_902168325.1 Peromyscus nudipes
AAGAAGAAGAAGAAGAAGAAGAAGAAGAAGAAGAAGAAGAAGAAGAAAGAAGAAGAATAATTCCAGCTCAAAGGCATAGAAAATATATTCAATAAAATTATAGAAGAAAACTTTCCCAACCTAAAGAAAGACATGCCTATGAAGGTACAAGAAGCATACAGAACACCAATAGCCTGGACCACAAAAAAAGTCCCCATGCCACATAATAGTCAAAACACTAAACATACAGAATAAAGAAAGAATATTAAGAGCAGCAAAAGAAAAGGTCAAGTAACATATAAATGCAGAATTATACCCGACTTCTCAATGTAAACCCTGAAAGCCAAAATGTCCTGGACAGACATTCTGCCAATACTAAGAGACCATGGATGCCGGCCCAGACTATTATACCCAGCAAAGCTTTCAATCACCATAGATGGAGAAAACAAGATATTCCATGATAAAACCAGATTTAAACATTACATATCCACAAATCCAGCCCTACAGAAATTACTAGAAGGAAAACTCCTACCCAAGGAAGTTAGCTGCAACCACCAAAACACAGGCAACATCACACCAGCAAATCCCAAAGAAGGGAAACACACACATACTTTCACCAAAAAATAACAGGAATTAACAATCACTGGTCATTAATATCCCTTAATATCAATGGACTCAATTTGCCTATAAAAAGGCACAGGCCAACAAAATGGATATGAAAACAGGATCTATCCTTCTGCTGCATACAAGAAACACACCTCAGCCTCAAAAACATACACTATCTCAGAGTAAAGGATTGTGAAAAAAAATTCCAATCAAATGGACCTAAGAAACAAGCTGGTGTAGCTATCCTAATATCTAACAAAAAAGGCTGCAAACTAAAATCAATCAAAAGAGATTAAGAAGAGCATTTTGTATTCATTACAGGAAAAAGTTCATCAAGATGAAGTCTCAATTCTGAACATTTATGCCCCAAATACAAGAGCACCTACATTTGTAAAAGAAACATTACTAAAGTTTAAATCACACATCAAACCCCACACACTAATAGTGTGAGACTTCAACACACCTCTCTCACCACTGGATAGGTCTAACAGACAGAAACTTAACAGAGAAATACGGGAACTAACAGATGTTATGACTCAAATGGACCTAACAGACATCTATAGAACTTTTCACCCAAATATAAAATAATATATATTTTTTTAGCACCCCATGTAACCTTCTCTAAAATCAATCACATACTCAGTAACAAAATAAATCTCAACAGATACAAAAAATTGGAATAACCCCATGTATCTTATCAGACTACTATGGCTTAAAGTTAGAATTCAATAACACTACAAAATGCAGAAAGCCTACAAACTCATGGAAACTGAATAATGCTCAACTGAATCACTAATGAGTCAAGGAAGAAATAAAGAAAGAAATTAAAGACTTCCTAGAATTCAACAAAAATGAATGCACAACATACCTAAACTTATGGGCTGCTATGAAAGCAGTGCTAAGAGGAAAGTTCATAGCACTAAGTGCCTGCATAAAGAAGTTGGAGAAATTCCACACTAGCCACTTAACAGCATACCTGAAAGCTCTAGAACAAAAAGAAACAAACTCACCCAGGAGAAGTAGATGACAGGAAATAAACCAAGGGCTGAAATCAATAAAATAGAAACAAAGAGAACAATACAAAGAATCAAGAAAACAAAAAGTTGTTTCTTTAAGAAAATCAACAAGATAGATAAACCTTTATCCAAACTAAGATAGAGAGAGAATATTCAAATTAACAAAATCAGAAATGAAAAGTGGGACATAATGACAGACACTGAGGAAATCCAGAGAAATTGGGAAATATAAAAGAAATGGACATTTTTTGGATAGGTACCACATACCAAAATTAAATCAAGATCAGATAAACAATTTAAATAGACCTATAACCCCTAAGGAAATAGAAGTAGTCACCAAAAGCCTCCCAAACAAAAAAACCCAGGGCCAGATGGTTTCAGCACAGAATGCTACAAGAGCTTCAAAGGAGAGCTAATACCAATACTCCTCAAATGGTTCCAACAAAAGAAACAGAAGGAACATTGTCAAACTCTTTTTATGAGGCTATGGTTACCCTGATACCTAAACCACATAAAGACACAACTAGGAAAGAGAATTACAGACCAATCTCCCTCATGAACATTGATGCAAAAATTCTCAATAACATACCAGCAAACTGAATCCAAAAACACATTAAAAAAATCATCCATCATGATCAAGTAGGCTTCATCCCAGAGATGCAAGGATGGTTCAACATATGAAAATCTGTCAATGTAATCCACCATATAAACAAACTGAAAGGAAGAAAAAAACCCATATGATCAGATCATTAGATGCTGAAAAAGCCTTTGACAAGAACCAACACCCCTTCATGATAAAGGTCTTGGAGAGATCAGGGATACAAGGAACATACCAAAACAAAATAAAGGCCATATATAGCAAAACAACAGCCAACATCAAACTAAATGGAGAGAAACTCAAAGCGATTCCACTAAAATCAGGAACAAGACAAGGCTGTCCACTCTCTCCATATCTATTCAATATAGTAAGTACTCAAAGTTCTAGCTAGAGCAGTAAGACAACAAAAGGAGATCAAGGAAATACAAACTGGAAAGGAAGATGTCAAACTTTCACCATTTGCAGGCGATACAATAGTATACATAAGTGACTCCAAAAATTCTACCAAGGAACTCCTACAGCTGATAAACACCTTCAGTAATGTGACAAGATACAAAATTAACTCAAAAACATTAGTAGTCCTTCTACATACAAATGACAAATGGGCTGAGAAAGAAATCAGAGAAACATCACCCTTTACAATAGCCACAAACAACATAAAATATCTTGGTGTAACTCTAACCAAACAAGTGAAAGACCTGTATGACAAGAACTTTAAGTCTCTGAAGAAAGAAATTGGAGAAGATATCAGAAAATGGAAAGATCTCCCATGTTCTTGGATAAGTAGGATCAACATAGTGAAAATGTCAGTCTTACCAAAAGCAATCTACAGATTCAATGCAATCCCTATCAAAATCCCAACACAATTCTTCGCAGACCTGGAAAGAACAATACTCAACTTCATATGGAAAAACAGAAAACCTAGGATAACAAAACAATCCTTTACAATAAAGGAACTTCTGGAAGCATCACCATTCCTGACTTCAAGCTCTACTGGAGAGCTATACTATTAAAAATAGCTTGGTGCTGGCATAAAAACAGACATGTTGATCAATGGAATGAAATCAAAGACCCTGACATTAATCCACACACCTATGAATACCTGATTTTTGACAAAGAAGTCAAAATTATATAATGGAAAAAAGAAAGTACCTTCAATAAATGGTGCTGGCATAACTCGATATCTGCATGTAGAAGAATGCAAATAGATCCATATCTATTGCCATGCACAAAATTCAAGTCCAAGTGTATCAAAGATCTCAACATAAATCCAGTTACACTGAACCCGATAGAAGAGAAAGTAGGAAGTAGCCTTGAATGCACTGGCACTAGAGACCACTTCCTGAATAGAACACCAGTAGCACAGACACTGAGAGCAACAATTAATAAATGGGACCTCCTGAAACTGAGAAGTTTCTGTAAGGCAAAGAACACTGCCAAGAAGACAAAAAGGCAACCTACAGAATGGGAAAAAATCTTTACCAACCCCACATCTGACAGAGGGCTGATGTCCAAAATATATAAAGAACTCAAGAAATTAGACAGCAAAATATCAAATAACCCAATTAAAAACTGGACTACAGAGCTAAACAGAATTCTCAACAGAAGAATCTCAAATGGCCAAAAGACATTTAAGGAATGTTCAACATCCTTAGCCATCAGGGAAATGCAAATCAAAACGACTCTGAGATACCATCTTACACCTGTCAGAATGGCTAAGATCAAAAACAATGACAACAGCTTATGCTGAAGAGGATATGGAGAAAGGGGAACATTCCTCCACTGCTGGTGGGAATGCAATCTTGTACAGCCACTCTGGAAATCAGTATGGCAGTATCTCAGAAAATTCGAAATCAGCCTACCTCAAGACCCAGCAATACAACTTCTGGGCATATAGTCAAAAGATGCTTAACCACACCACAGGGACATTTGTTCAACTATGTTCATAGCAGCATTATTCATAATAGCCAGAGCCTGGAAACAACCTAGATGCCCTTCAACTGAAGAAGGGATAAAGGAAATGTGGTACATTTGCACAATGGAGTTTTATGCAGTGGTAAAAAACAATGTCATCATGAAATTTGTAGGCAAATGGATGGAACTAGAAAAAATCATCCTGTGAGGTAACACAGACCTAGAAAGACAAACACAGTATGTACTCACTCATAAGTGAATATTAGACACAAAGCAAAGGATAACCAGGCTACAATCCACAACCCCGGAGAAGCTAGGTAAAGAGGAGGACACTATGAGGGACACACATGGATTGCCCAAGGAAGGGGAAAGGGTTAAGATCTCCTGGGTAAACTGGGAGTGGGGAATAGAGGGGATGGTGTGGGAGGTGATGTGGCTGGAGTTTTCTCTCCAGGTCCCACCAAGCCCCAGCAGTCCCTTAGCCCACTTAAAAAATAAACATACAGACACTTATATTATTTAAACTGTTTGGCCATTAGCTCAGGCCTATCATTGTCTAGCTCTTACTCTTATATTTAGCCCATTTCTATTAATCTATACTTTGCCACGTGGCTCGTGGCTTACTGGTACCTTATATCTTCCTTGTCCTGGCAGGGGCAGCCACAGGCAGTCTCTCCCTCTGCCTCCCTGTTCCCTCAATTCTCCTGTCTGTTAGTCCCGCCTGTACTTCCTGTCTGGCTACTGGCCAATCAGTGTTTTATTTATACAGAACGATATCCACAGCAAGGTGAGAACATAGGGCTTGAGATTGCCAAGTTGGGGGAGAGACAGGGAGGGAGAGCAATGAAAGAGATAACTTGACAGAGTGTACCATTAAGGGGATGGGGAGAAATCTACAGCTAGAGATAACCCCAAGAACTCATAAAATTGTCCCGAGCTAAGATTCATAGCAATGGTGGAGAGGGTGCTTGAACTAGCCATCCTCTGTACTGAGATTGGTGTCTACCCTAATTACATCCAGTGGTGAATGGAAGCATATGCAGAGACCCACAGTCAAGTACTTGGTCAAGATCCTGGAACTCAGTTGAAGAGAATGAGGAAAGATTATAAGAGCAAGGGAAGACAGAATCATGGGGAAAAACCACAGAGATAGCTGATCCAAGCTAGTGGGAGCTCATGGACTCTGGACTGACAGCTGGGGAGCCTGCATGGGACCATACTAGGTCCTCTGAATGTGGGTGAAAGTTGCATGGCTTGATGTGTTTGTGGGTCCCCTGGCAATGGGACCAGGACTTATCCCAGGTACATGAACTGGGTTTTTAGAGCCCACTCCCTATGGCGGGATGCCTTACTTAGCCTTGATGCAGGGGGGTGGGGCTAGGTCTGGTCCCAACTTGGTATGCCAGCCTGTGTTGACTACCCAAGGGAGGCCTTACCCTCTATGAGGAGAGGATGGGGGTGGGATGAGGGGGGGATGGGAAGGAGCAGGTGATGGGGAGGGAAGGAAAGCAGGGGTTGGTATGTAAAAGGAAAGAAAAAAATTAAATAATAAAAAAAAGCTCATCACAAAAATCCACAACTGATCCAAATATAGAGAACAACCAACTATGTGATACACATCTCTAGTTAATACATTTATAACACAACCCTGTAGCTAGAGTTTTCCTGCCGTGCCCACAGTCAGGACAAATCTCCGCCACCCGCCAGTCTCCAGCTCCCAAGTCCCGCCAGTCTCCGAGCCCACTTATAAAATAAACACACAGACGCTTACATTATTTAAACTGCTTGGCCATTAGCTCAGGCCTATCATTGTCTAGCTCTTACTCTTATATTTAGCCCATTTCTAATAATCTCTACTTTGCCACGTGGCTCGTGGGTTACCGGTACCTTACATCTTCCTTCTCCTCGCTGCGGCTCCGGGCCGTCTCCCCTCTACCTTCCTGTTCCCTCAATTCTCCTCTCTGTTAGTCCCGCCTATACTTCCTGTCTGGCTACCGGCCAATCAGCGCTTTATTGATACAGAGTGATATCCACAGCACAACCCCTATATCCAAAGCTTAGGAATACTGTAGAAGAGGGGTAGAAATACTGTAATAGTCACAAAATGTCTGCTGCAAGACAGTGTCTTCAACATAAAAAGATCTTTACAATAACAGCACCTGTTGACATCCCAGCACGGATGGGGAAACTCTCATGATTCCTCAGCCCTAGATGAAGAGCTATAGGCCATCAATTGCTGCTGAGAGAAGAAGAATAACTCTATGGGATGTGCACCCTGATAGGCTATCCAATCCCAAGCTCTAAACACATACATATTCCAGCAACACTAAAAGAATTTAGCAGGTAGTCTACATACATACATGATATGTATGTAACAGTAACTACAAAAGGAGAGGCCATGAATTTGAGAGGGAGCAGGATGTGGCACAGGAAGAGTTGGTGGGGGAGAGAGAAGGATAGAAGTATGTAAATACAGTGCTTGTACATGAAATTATCAAAAAAAAAAACAATGAAGTAAATGTAAAAAAAAATCTAAAAGGAAAGAAAGAGAAGTCTGGAGCTGAGGAAGCACCTTCAGAATTTTCAAGGCAAAAATGGTACAGTGTAGCCATTACACCGTGCTGATCAGTCACTGGATAAGGGCTTCTGATAGAAGAAGCCCTATTAAGGGTGCACAAGTTTCTTCAAAAGAATCTGACAGCCGAGACTGTTTTCCAACCGAAATTCCAAGTGCTTGAGAAGTAATAAATCATAGCATCTATTCCAAGAAGGAAAGATTTTCTACGCTGAGAAAAGAAACCTCAAGAAGCAATGGGTGTCATGAATGTGGATCACTGTTTGTCATGGACAAGATTCCACAAGAAGATTCTAAGCCAGAGACAGCAGTTTGCATGCAGTAGTTGATTGGGCCTTGGTCTCAGGGACAACTGAGATGAATAATCCTTTACGGGAGTGAGTGACAAGGACTGGGAAAAGAAGAAATTGAAGCTGAGAGATCAGCCAATCTGCCAGTAGAGGTGTTCTGAATCAAGGTAAGTGATGTTAGCCTTGTACCACAGCACTAATCAGTCATGGGAGGTTAGTCCAAAAAAAGGGTGCATAAAGCCATTCCCAAGGCAAAAAGCAAGGGACAGAAGAAACTCCTTTGAGCAGTCAGCAAAGACAACCTTGAAAGTTGTAGAGATGAATATATTATGCCACGAGAATCATATGTATACTATTACAGGGAAAGTAAAGTTTCCAGTATTCTTGCCTCATCAGGGCAAGGAAATAACACATTTTCCTGATGGATGGCCACACAAAATGTACTTAAGGTTGTGTCAACGTTCTATTTACAAGGCAAGCCTAACACATCTCACCTTCTGTGGTAGCAGAAGTAAAGGGAGACCACTAGACTAAATCTTCAGTATTTGAGTGTCATCCTCTAACACCCAGGGCAGACGAATCTGTGGCTGAGAAATGGCAACTTGACTTTTCTATCTTGTTTAGAAGAGGAATTAATTCAACCAACCCAGGTTGGAGTCCTGCCAGCTATCATGTATGTTTGGAATAGATATTTGAAGAGGAGGAAAATGAGCCCTGGACGGAGGGTGAGGAGGGAAAAAAATGAATAAAAGCAACTACTACCAAACATGATGGCCTGAGTTCAATGCTGAGGTCCCATTGGGTGGAAGGAAAGAACCAGCTCTCAAAAAATTGTTCTCTAATTTCCACATGCATGCCACGGCATATCCACAACCCCACATTTGCCAGTATATGTATGTGTGTGCACACACATACATAAAACTTAAATTTATATTTAAAAAAAACCTTTAATGGCATGCTGAAAAGGTGATCATAGCTATTACCTCTTCCATTCCCCTGGAACCATCTCTGATTCACAACATCTCTGTCTCACTTTGTGACATGCCCATTAATAGCAAATGTTTCTCTCCCCTGTTCTAAAGCATCAACCTACATATGTTATTGTATGGTCTTATGCAAGTTACATTTTAAGCCTAAATTTCCTCATCTTCCAAATGGAGGAAAAAAATAGGCTTCATCTTGAGGCTTGATCCTGAAATGCTGTGACAAAGATGATGATGGTGATGATGATGATGATGATGATGATGATGATGATGATGATGAAGACTATAACAATGACAATGGTAAAATGAATTTAAAGTACTTAGTAAAGTGACTGGCTCATAGTAGCTTATAGGTGATTAACCTGTTTTCACTATATAGGGTTTTTGTAGGAATAGAGAGGCTATTATCAGACAGACCATCAGGAAAACAGAAATCATACTTTGGACTCCAGGAATTATAGGTCTTAATATAGAGAATTAGAGGCTCATTCAACCACTCAAGAAACTCATCAAGTCAAACACCAAGGAAACCATCTTTGCTGGTTAGACTTTGTGTCAACTTGACACAAGCTAGAGTCATTTGTGAAAAGGGAACCACAGCTGAGAAAAAGGCCTCCACATAGATTGGTCTGTGGGACATTTGGGAAGTCTTCAGTGATATACGTGTGTGTGTGTGTGTGTGTGTGTGTGTGTGTGTGTGTGTGTGTGTAAATCAAGCTAAGCAAGCTAGTGAACAGCATTCCTCCATGGCTTCTGCTTCAGTTCCTGCCTCCAGGTTTCTACCCTAATTTGCCTGAGTAATGGACTATGATCACATGTGTAAGCCAAATAATCCCTTTCCTCCTCTGGGTTGCTTATGATCATGGTATTTATCATAGCAACAGGAAGCAAACAAGAGCACCATGCCCCAAATCTCAGCCTAGAGCAGTGAAGTGCATGCTCTGAGCTCACCGGAAATCACTGCAACTCTCCACTTCTGCAGCCCTTCTGCCTGTGACCTCTGTTTGGTTTAAAGAGGGTCAAACACATCACAGGCTTACTGGAAAGATAGTCCCAACAAACTCAGGACTACCCTATTTGACATATTCCTCCTCTACTTCATGTGAGACTAAGGCTGGGCTTTTCTTCCTGCTGCAGGTATGAAGTGAGCATCCTTCCCTGGTAGACTCAGCCTGGAACCACATGGGAAGAGAGGAACTGTGAATTCCCAGCTTCTTGTTTTCATTTCATCACTTTAACTAGACTCTCTCTCAACTGGAGAACTGAACTGGTTAGACTTTCTCATCTGATCTCCACTCCAATTAGAGGTAATAATGATTGTGGAAGGACTCCAGATATTTAAAACTAGCAATGAGCCGGGTAACTGAGTGGCTAATTGTATATTATGATACATTTGTTTAGATTTTTTTTCCAGAATTCATCCTGTCAGAAAATACCCCTATTTTTTATTAAAATAAAGAATGGTGATGTGTAAGCAGTCTCCTTTAGTTTATAAGGAACTTCCATGATAATTTTCTTCATTTTTACCTTCATAACAACTCTATGAGTCAGATATTACCAATACAGGATCACAAGTATGACCATTAAGACTCAGTCTCTAGTGACCAATATCTCCTAAATGTGTCCTACCCTGTCTTGTTCAACACAATGGAAAAGTAAGAAAGAAAGAAAGCATCTGAACAGCATGTGTGCTCCAAAAGTGCAAATAATCCAAGCATAAAATTTCAAAACTATTCTACTTCATTAAAATGTCTTCACTGCATAGTACAAGACATTGAGGAATGTTTCCTGTACATTAAAATCAGATACTCAGAATCTAAAATCCAGGACTTTACAGGACAACTTCTCTGGTCCAGAAAGGTAATCACTTGCCTCAGAGATATGGCTTTATAATAGTGGGGTTCGAACTGAAAATCTAGTAGCTGTACTCCAAGACCTTCTGGTCATTTTTGTTCCTGAGATGACTTTCATTTTTGGAGTAGGGAGTGTGTGGAGGGACTGGGGATTGAAACCAGGACCAATATACTGCATGTACTGCCTTTTAAATTTCTATTCATTCATTTATTTATTTAATTTTGAAAGAGAGTCTCAGTTTGGGACTCTTTCTGGTCTAGGTCCCACTATGTAGACTGGGCTGGTCTCAAACTCATAGAGGTTTGCCTTCCTTTGCCTACTGGGTGCAGGGATCAAAGGAGTGCACAGTCACATGAAGCATTATGGTCCTTTAACTTTTTACTTTTTAAAAAATGTTATTTATTTATGTATTTTTTGTATATGAGTGCTCTGTCTGCATGTACTCTGAGGGTATCTGCATGCCAGAAGAGGGTATCCCATTATAGATGGTTGTGAGGCACCATGTGGTTGCTGGGAATTGAACTCAGGACCTCTGGAAGAACAACCAGTGCTCTTAACCACTGAGTCATCTCTCCAGCCCATTTTTTTTTAGTTTTTTTTTAAACAGGGTCTTGCTAAATTATTCATACTGGGCTTGAACTTGCCATTCTCTTGTCTCAGCCTCCCAAGTAGCTAAGGTTACAGGCACATGCCCCTGTGCTCAGCTACTTCTGGTTATTAAAACATTCTTTCCTCATTGTCTATAGAAGTTATGGCTGTCTGGATGTTTTATTCTAGAAAGCAAGTCTTTGATTAAGCTTGTGATGTCCAAGCACAAAGTGTCAACTTAGCAATAGTGGAATCCAGGGCAGGAAGAGAGCCTAAAATGAGTTCTAAGCAAGATAGTCCCAATATGCCTCAAACATGTTGAAAACAGCTGCACCAATTAAAAGGCAATTAAATGTGTAATAAATGGAAATGCTACCAAATTGTTCTGTAAAAAAGTCTAAATGAGAATTGCTGCATGTAGTCACAGAGTAAGAAATGTGTGCCAATATAGTGGTATTTTATTTATACTGAAATGTTATTTCATTTGTATGTTAATAAATAAAGTTGCCTAGGGGTCAGAGCTATTAGCAAGCCATAGCGAAAGCCAGGGCGGTGGTGGTGCATGCCTTTAATCCCAGCACTTGGTAAGCAGAACTAGGTAGATCTCTGTGTGTTCAAGGATATAGCCAGCATTGCAGACACACGCCTTTAATCTCAATACCAACCATAGAAGACCTGGAGTGACCACAGACAGGCAGTGACGAGACGGTCATGTGGTTGGGTTTACAACCAATGAGAAGGCAGAACAAGAAGTCTTTATAAGACAAACACACAGGAAGTAGCCCCCTTTTTCGGAGAGGTCTCCTGGCTGAAGAGGCTAGCTGAAGCAGGCGGGTAAGGCTCTTAGCTCTGACCTCTTGGGTTTTTATCTTTACATTGGCTCTGTGTTTCTTATTTAATAAGATGGTTGGTTACATCTACATGCCAGAATCAAGATTACACACTTTTTCTGAGCAATACCAGAGAGGCATCTTTAAAATCAACAGCTTAGAAACATTCTTTTCAGAGTGCGACTCTATCTTGTGAAGATGGTGTCATTTTTGCAAGCCCAGTGAAAGGGATTAAAAAAAATGAATGCAAAGCACATAATGGGGGTGGAAGAATCAGAAGGAAACCCAGGAGTGAGTCCTCAGAGGTGCCCAAGCTTGCAGTTTGTAAATGTGCCCATCATGTGATATAGAGCCAGGTAGAAGCTTCAGAAGAGTGAAATGAATGATGGAGGAGCTTTATAGAATAGAACAGTCAATACTAATACCTCTCCTTTTGGAGAAGAACCAATTCATCTTTTCTGATTTTACAATTTTACAGTAAGGAAAAAATACTATATACCCTGGTTGGTCCTTAATATATCAAATAAATGTTTGTTACTTGTTTCTACATTAAAGGCCCCTCTTGATTGCCAGACAACAGTGTGGTGGTTTAACTAGGAATGGCACCCATATGCTCAAATATTTGAAGGCTTGGTCATTAGAGAGTGGTGCTACTTGAGATTAGGAGGTGTGGCCTTGTTGAAGTGGGTGTGGCCTTGTTGAGGTGGGTGTGGCCTTGTTGGAGGAAGTGTGTCATGAGGAATGGGTTTGGGGTTTCAGGAGCCCAAGCCAGTCCCAGTGCTTTCTCTCTTCCTGCTGCCTATGGATCTGGATGTGGAATGCTTGGCTTCTTCTTTAGCACCATGTCTGTGTGCATACTGCCATGCTTCCCACCATGCTGATAAAGGACTAAACTGCTCTAACTATAAGCAAGCACCAATTAAATGCTTTCCTTTACAAGAGTTGCCATGGTCATGGTGTCTCTTTATAGCAATAGAACACAAGACACATGACTATGAATATTCATGGAAACTGGACCATAATTTGCTATAGGATAGGGGTCATTGAGCACTTTGACCTAATTCAATTATGACAAATTCTGGGAAAGTGAATGTCTAGACAAACTTAAAGCATCAAAAAGTTAACAGCTAATCTGCCTGAGAGGCCAACTATGTACACATTCCACTGTGTCTCTGTCAGTCTCTATCAGGTGGCTGGGGGTAAGGCAGGGGCCAACATTGATCTAGAGAATCAAGAGTCGGGAAGGAGACCTACCACAGAAGAAGAGAGTAGATGACCTGAAGTTCCCTGGCAGCTCAGCATCCTTTAGTTACTATATTTAACCCAGATGATTTTCAGCCACTAAGTGTTGTTGTTTTTCTTTTTGCTTCTAAACCTCATGCAAGTTCCCCTTTCATTCATTTGCTAACCAGAACCAGACAAGGAATTTCGTGGGACAATATAGTAGGGCAAGAAAAGTAATGATCTATATAAATTCATATACAGGGTAGGGGAAGAGAAAGTAAGAAGACCAAAAGACATTGGGGCCCCTCATCAGGTAAAGAATTGAAGGAGTATACATGCATGTTAGAGATTCACTCACCTTAAGTGCTCATTTGTAATAATTTGAAGGTGAGCTGTTCTTCTGTTAGGACATGCTGTATCCCTTGTGTATGTCTATAATTGGGACTACTCTTTCAAAGCACCTGAGAGAGACCACCATGAAGAGTTGACTGGAGCCACCTGAAGTTGATTTTCTCTCCACAGCAGACAAAGTTTCTTTACAGCATGTTAGAATGACAATGAAAGGAACTGTTTGAGGGAAACTCAGTTATGTTCTAAATGAATTTTGCATAAGCTGCTATTATAGGTAAGTAGATATAATATGACAAGTACTCTAACTCAGAGGTGGGTACACACTTAAAGGAGTCAATAAAGGAATATTTCTGCATGGTTTTCCTGGGTCTTGCAGGTGGTAAATAGGAATAGCAAAAACATATGAAAATTGGATTAACGTTGCAAATTCTTATGAGCAACCTCATAAAATTCTATGCTGTTTTGGGAAAGAAAGGGCATTAACAATCTTACCCAGCTGGGAACCTTATGAACTACAGAAAGAGCCTGACAGGCAAGATGTGCCCACTTGTGCTGTTGCTATGGGCATATCCAACACTTCTCTAATTAGCTTGGAGGCCCACTGCACAGGAAGGAATCTATATCAGATACTATAAACTTTGTTGAAAAGCCAAGAGTAAGGGAGACCACAAGCCTTAGGATGTAACTGAGCACTGTTGTGTAGCTAATTTGACATAGTGTCAAACTGCCTTCTAAATATTTTTGTTTATACCCATAAACAAGTGTAACATTCATTCTTAATTAGAGAAGCCACTTCTTTTAGTAAAAAGTAGTGAATGCAGAGGCTTCACAAGATGTTGAGAATAAATGCTAAATGAGTATTAGAACCTATGAAAGAGATTGCTACCATCACTAAGGCTCGGGTAAAATTGAAAAAAAAAATAAGCAGGGGCTGAAAGAACATAAGAGACAGAAAATAAGGAGAAGGACTGTAAAATGCCATCTTTTGGATGTAACAATAATATAACAAGCCACTGCAATCAAGAGCCAACAGCATCTATGGATGCGTGTAATAGATGTGGTGGTTTGAATAAGAATGGCACCCATTGGCTCATATTGAATGCTTAGTTATCAGGTAATGGAACTCTTTGATAGGGTCAGAAAGATCAGAAGTTGTGGCCTTGTTAGAGGAAGTATGTCACTGGGGGTGAGCTTTGAGGTTTCAAAAAGCCCATTTCAAGCCCAGAGACTCTTTTTCTTCCTTCTGCCTGTGAATCCAGATGTGGAACTCTTAGCTACTTCTCCAGCACCATGTCTGCCATCATGTCATTGTGCTCCCCACTATGATGACAATGGACTGAACCTCTGTAACTGTAAGCAAGTACCAATTAAATCCTTTCTTTTATAAGATTTCCTTGCCATTGTCATGGTGTCTCTCCCCACCAGTAGAACACAGACTAAGACAGAAGTTGGTAACAGGGAGTGGAGAATTTCAGTGACAGGCCTGACCATGCTGCTTGTTAGCAGAATGTGGGCTTTGGGACTTTGGATTAGGAAGGCTGTTGAACACTTTAAGTGTGGCTTAATGGACCATACTAGTAAAAGTGTGGAAGACAGTAGTACTGAGAGCAATGTAGATTATGATGGCTGGCTCAAGAGGTTTCAGAAGAGCAGAATATTAGTAAGTGGTCTAGAGACCATTCTAGTGATATTTTGGTAAGGAATGTGGCTGTTTTCTGCCCTTGTCTAAAAAATCTGCTTGGGGCTCAATTGAAGAGTTTTGGATTAATAGCATTGGCAGTGCATATTGATTGTGTCATGTGGTTATTAGTGGTCACTCTTATGCAGATCTATAATAAAAAGGAAAGCAAGGTAAAATGCAAAATGTACAGTTTGAGGAGAAAAGGCACATCAGGAAGTACAATAGAACTAAGTTCAGTGCTCACAGAGATAAAATGTTTCAAGAAAAGCCTGATTCTAAGTAGAATAAAGGGAGTGGTGACCTTAGGGCAAGACCCCACCCAGCTAAGCTTCCAACTGAAAAAAGGAATTTAGGAAAAACTTAAGCAGTGAAGAAAAACATCAAAAACAGAAATCTGGTGCAAGGGTAGTTGAAGGAGAGGGGCAAGTTTCAACCCCAGAAAGCAGGAGAATTTGGCAGCTTTGACCACATGTTACTGGCTGTAGGGTCAAGGATACCAGAAAGGGGTTGTGGAATATCCCTCTGAGGCTAGGAAAAGCTGCTGAGGTCTGGTGTATGTCAAGAGTATCCCTGCATGGAGGCCCAGAGAGGTCATTGTATGAACCTGTGAAAGTGAAGCCTGGGTTTTGTTGGATATTACAAGACACTGGAGATGCTGGAGTTATGGGATACCTGCTAAGGAAAGCTTCTAACAGGGTGTGGAAACAGCCCAAGAAAGGGAAGTGTGTTGCTGTAAACAAAGCTGAAAGGAGTTGGAGATCTGAAGAGCATTTTGATATCAGATATGGAAATGCAGAATTTGGAGTTTGCCCTGCGGGTTTTGGGTCTTGCTTTGGTCCAGTATTTCCTCACTATCAGAATGGTAATAAATATTTTATACCATTTTTATGCTGAAAGTATGTGATCTGCTTTTTTGATTTTGATTTTATAAAGGTTATAGTTAAGAAATCGGCATGAGTCTCAGAAGAAACTTTGAACTTTGGACTTTCAAAGAATGTTGAGACTGTGATAGACAATGGGGACTTTTGAAGTTGGATTAAATAAATTTTGTATTATTGCTATAATCCTAAGAAGGCCATGGAGTGAAATGTGGTTGTTTGAACGATAATGGCCAGCAATAGCTTCATAGATTTAAATACTTGGTCATCAAGGAGAAGCACTATTTGAAAGGTTTAGAATGGGAGGCCTTGTTGGAGGAAGAATGTCACTGAGGGTGGACTTTGAGATTTCAAAAAGCTCAAGCCCAGTGATTCCCTCCCTTCCTGCTGCCTGCAGACTTAGATATAGAACTCTCAGAACTTTTCTAGCACCATGTCTTCCTGAATGCTGCCATGCTCCCCACCATGGTGACAATGGACTATACTTCTGAAACAGTAAGCAAGCACCAATTAAAATCTTTCCTTTATAAGAGTTACTGTGGTCATTGTGTCTCTCCATAGCAATAGAACACTGACTAAGACACTAGTGTGCATAAGAATGGGCTGTCAACAGAACAGGTGAGTGATCCGCCTACCAGTGAAATTGCACCCTCCCTGGTTTCTGCCCACAGATGGCCTTTCCAGAGGCCCACACCATGCCAGCTAATCCATTTGTCCCTGCAACTTGTCTCTCCCACCAAGCCCAGAAGTCTTTCACCAGGCAAGCCTAGGTCACACAAATCAGAACTGATGAGCAACCCTCCTACTATTAGAATTGTACCCTTCCCTAGATTCTGTCACCATGAGCCTTCACTAGGCCAACACCATACTAAATTGTCTCTGGCCCTGAAGCTGCTGGGCCCTGTCCCCAACTGCAGCAGACTTCCACCACTGAGGTACAGAACATACCAGCCACAAATGCCCTTACCAGTCAGCAAGCAGCCCTTCCCCAGAACTCCAGCAGACTCCAAAGACCAAGACATAGTCAACACCAGTTGGAAGAACAGACACCATAGGCCCAAGTACAGGCCACAGCATTCAAAATAACAGCCCCAGCAGAGATCAGGCTGGTCCTTGATACCCTGGAAGAATACTCAGGCTTTACGAGGCCAGTCTGGATCTAGAGACCCAAAGAGGCTTTGGCTTTACTGGAGGACAGACCAGATCAAGGGACCCAAGGCCCCCAAAACTCCAACAGAGATGCCCTACTAGACCTAAAGACTCACCAGTTATCAGAACCCTTGGTCACTTAAGTCAGAAGACCAGAGAGGAAACAGAAGCCAAGGAACAAAACACCCATCCAACAAGCATACACAGGAATCAACACCTAGACCTATAATCACCCCAAATCCAGATGGCTAAATGCCAGTGAAAGAAGAAGACAATAATAGAAAGAGCAATATGCTACCACTAGAACACAGCTATCCTACAACAGCAAGACATGAACATTCCAAGGCAGCTGACACACAAGAAAAAAACATAAAAATAATTTTATGAAGATGGTAGAGGAAATTTAAAAAAATCCCTTAAAGAAATGGTGTGAAAAACAACCAAAAAAATGGAGGAAATCAATAAATCTCTTAACAAATGTCAAGAAAACCAAGGAGAGCCTGATCTGGCCTACTCTGGTAATCAGAATACCCTAATTGTTGTCATAAAGCCTTCATCCAGTAACTGTGTTCTTATGTCTGTTAACTTTATTCTTCTAAGATAAAATTACATCACTTCAGCTATAGTTCCACCAGGCACTCAAGGCAGGAATAACTCTAGATACACCAAGCTCTATATCCCTCTACTTTATTTCTCTGGGATGAAATCCTGTCTCCATAACTGCAGTTCTGTCCAGCTCCCCAGCTCATAGTCCAGCTAACAACTAACTCCTATGCTTTCAGCCTCATCTTTGTCCTCTGTATCCTCTTTCTCCATCTCTGCTACTCTCTACTCCTGGCACTCAGAAAACTCTATCTGAGATCTGCTTACCCTCTATGGAACCTCTGTCATCCTCTCTTCTCTCTCGCCCTGCTGTTCTGTCCCTTGTCTACAGAAGATGCCGGCCTTTTCTTTCTCTGGGTACCTCATTCCTTGCCTCCTTGGGAATGTTGTTTTGTCTCTCACCTTGATATGTAAAAACCTCTTTTGTTTTCAGTCAAAATGCTCTGGAGAACCACTAGGCCTCCTCAGCAGGGTAGTTAGTAACTTAGTAGGTTCAGCAGGTCTGGGTAGCTGAACTGTTTACCAATAGGTCTGGGCACATAAGGATTTCATAGCAGAAGACAGCTGAAATATTAAAGGCTGGGTAACACCAAATATTCATAATAAATGGCTTTGACTTTTGATGGACCCTTGGCTGGTCAAAGTTCAGCTTTAATACACAGCTGAATCTATATGATATATTCTTGTGGCCCACAAGACATACCAAAATTAATTCAAGAACAGGTAAACAATTTAAACAGACCTATAGCCCCAAGGAAATAGAAGTAGTCATTAATAGTCTCCCAATCCAAAAAAAAAGACCAGGGCCAGATGGTTTCGGCACAGAATTCTACCAGACTTTCAAAGGGCTAATACAAAACTCCTCAAATTATTCAACAAAATAAAACAGAAGGAACACTGACAAATTCTTTTCATGAGGCCAGTTACCCTGATACCCTAACCACACAAAGACTCAACAAAGAAAGATAATTACAGACCAATTTCCCTCATGAACATAGATGCAAAAATACTTGCTGTGGAATGTTCTGTATGGCAAATGTGTTGCTCTGATTGGTCAATAAATAAAACACTGATTGGCCAGTGGCCAGGCAGGAAGTATAGGTGGGACTAACAGAGAGGAGAAAAGAACAGGAAGGTGGAAGGAGTCACTGCCAGTCGCTGCCAGGACAAGCAGCATGTGAAGATGCCGGTAAGCCATGAGCCATGTGGCAAGGTATAGATTTATAGAAATGGATTAATTTAAGATATAAGGACAGTTAACAAGAAGCCTGCCACAGCCATACAGTTTGAAAGCAATATAAGTCTCTGTGTTTACTTGGTTGGGTCTGAGCGGCTGTGGGACTGGCAGGTGAGAGAGATTTGTCCTGATTGTGGGCCAGCAGAAAAAAACGCTAGCTACAAATACTCAACAAAATACTGGCAAATAGAATCCAAGAACACATCAAAAAGATCATCCACCATGATAAAGTAGATTTTATCCTAGAGATGCAGGTTTTCAACATACGAAAACTGGTGAATATAATCCACCATATAAACAAACTGAAAGGAAAAAAATCTCACATGATCATCTCAGTAGATGCTGAAAAAGCCTTTGACAAAATACAACACCCCTTCATGATAAAAGTCTTGGAGAGATCAAGGATACAGTGATGGGTTCATAACACACACCCTTGGTTGGGTGTGTTTGCATATGCTCAGCAGACCTGGACACTTCTGCCTAGCCAGTTCCAGGTCAAAATAGCCATTTCCAGGTCAAGGCATCTCGTGTGACCAGGATCCGTGACTTTGCATGGTTGAGTAAGAGCGTGCAATGCAACCATGTGATATGCGCAGGTGTGGAGTGGTTACGTTGACCTGTGTACGCATGTATACCACCCAGCCTTTATAAGCCGGTGCCATATTCCTGGCTCCTTCTTCTTCTCTACACACGTGTCTTTCCCACAGGCCTGGGCACTCTCTGTCCCTTTTATCTTAATAAAACTCTTATTAGTGGATTCTGTTGTGTTTCGTGACATTTCCTTGCAGGGTAAGTGCAATGTGAAATAACTAACATCTGGTGCCGAGACTGAGCGGGTGCTTCCAGACGCCCTGCACCTGGAAGCCCGTAAACCGGAGACTGCTGCACACAAACCGGGGACTCTGCTCCATACATGACAGACCACTATCCATTTGCCTGGCCGCATCAAAATTACATCCAACGCGACTTTCTCCGATTGGTGAGTCCCCTCACTTTTCAGCCAGCGTAAATGGTTTCCTGAATCTGTGAGAATGACCGTTGAGCGTCTGGCGCCTCATCAACTATTCTTGAAACCAGGGGAACCCGCGGCCATGGTTTTTATTGGCTACGGTCGGCCCCTATCGCAGGCCTAAATTCCTAGCCATCTCCCATGTCTGCAGCCTGAGATATTTCTCGCAGTGGGACCACCGCCGTTGGGTGTGTCCTGGGGGTCACGTGAGGCCAACATGTTCATCCAGCTTGATGAAGCAGCAGACGCTATCCGGATTCCCGGGGAATCCTTGCCTCACATGGCAGGGGCCCCTGCTTCTCTGGCTGACAAGCCGAGTAGCAGCCTGTGCCCAGTATCCGTCCTTGGCCTTGGGGATGCCTGGGGCCTTGGCTCCGGATCATGTTTGTTTTTCTATTTTTTTCATTTTTCTGCCTCTCTGTTGCAGACATGGGAAACAAAGCTTCTAACCCTATTAGTCCTTCCTCTCCATTAGGCTGTCTCCTTGAAGCTTTAAAACCTCTCAGCTTAATGCCTTACATAAAGATTCCTAAGCTGACCCGTCTCGGTACTAAAAAATGGCCCAAATATGCTTTAGAAAACAACAAAAAATGGCCGCCGAGCGGCTCCTTAGATCCTGATATTTTACGGGAGTTATCTAATTTCTGCCAGCGAACAGACAAATGGAAAGAGTTGCCCTACATCATCACTTTTTCTTCTTTCTGAGTGCTAAACCGTCTCTTCTGGATTCCTTCTCTCCTGCTCATGTGCTCTTAGCTATGCCTAAACTGGAGGATTCTCTGACTCCAGAATCTCTAATTCTAGATCCGGCTAACGAACCTCCACCTATTCGACCTATTTGACCTCCGGCTCCTACTCCTACTCCTAGGGTGACTGTTCCTTCGGCTCCTCTTCTGGATTCTTCTCCTTCTAAAGCTGATCTTCCTTCAGCAGCAGCTGCTCCTTCCTCAGCAGTGGTCATTTCCAAAGGCCCTGCCCTGGCTCCAACCTTTACTCCTCCTACCACCCATTCTCGAACTGCTAAATTGCCTGATTCCAGCCATCCAAACCCTTCCACTGTTCTCCCTTTGTGAGAGGTGGCTGGTGTGGGTGGACTGATTAAAGTTCATGTTCCATTCTCTCTAGCAGAACTCTTTCAGATAGAAAATAAGCTGGGTTCTTATACTTCTAATTCTGCTTCCTTTATTAAACAGTTTCAATATATAACTCAATCTTATAGTCTCACCTTTCATGATATATACATGATACTTTCTAATAACTTACTTCCTGAGGAGCACAGGCGGGTATGGGAACAGGCTAGGACCCATGCAGATGAAATTCATCAGACTAACCTTTCACACCCCCCAGGAGCTGAGGCGGTTCCTGACCAAGAACCACACTGGGACTATAACACCCAGGGTGGCTGTCTAGCCAGAGATAGGTTTATTACCTATCTCCTGACAGGCCTCCATAAGGCTGCCCTAAAACCAGTAAACTATGAAAAACTAAAAATGATAATTCAGGATAAGGATGAAAATCCATCTCACTTCTTAGAGTGGCTCATCAAGGCTCTACTTCAGTTCACTAGCTTAGACCCGGACAGCCCTGAGGGCAGGTAGCTGCTAATGACCCACTTTGTCTCACAGAGCTTCCCTGACATTAGGGATAAACTTAAACGTTTGGAGAACAGCCCTCTGACTCCACAGGCAGATGTGCTGGTGATAGCATTTAAGGTGTACCATGGGTAAGATGAAAAAGCCCAGAAAAGGAACTGCCAGATGCTGGCAAGCACCATCCGACCAGCTCCCTGAAAGCCGTCTGGTCCCTGTTTCAAGTGCGGGAAAGAAGGCCATTGGGCCCGGGCTTGCACCACCGCCCCATGAAGGGCACCAACAAGGCCTTGTCCAAAGTGTTGCCAAAAGGGTCACTGGTCAGCTGACTGTCCTAATGTCCCAAGTGACATAGGAACACCAGACGAAGACCACCCTCTGGCTTACTTTCTAGGCTTGGCCTACAGTGAGGACTGACGCTGCCCAGTTTCCACCCCAGCCACTCCCATCTCACACAGGGAACCAAAGGTAATAATAAAAGTAAATGGGTGCCCCATCTCGTTCCTTTTGGACATTGGAGCTACCTACTCTGTCCTGAGAGAGTTTTGGGGGCCCACCTCTCCTGCTCATCTCCCTATTGTCGGGGTTGGGGGACAGCCTTACCTACCTCATCAGACACCACCACTTAGTTGCATTTTCAGAGGCGTCCCTCTCACACACACATTCTTAGTGGCGCCAAGCTGCCATGTACCTTTAATGGGGAGGGATCTTCTAGCTAAGGTAGGAGTGTCCATTTCTTTTGCTCCACACATTCGCCTCATCCCAGACGCACCAGCAGCTCTTCTCCTCCTTCTCCTAGCCACTCATTCTACTGACTCTAACAATTTTTTTCCCTTGCCAGCCTCTCAGGTAGACCCAAAAGTCTGGGATACCCAAAACCCTTCTATTGCTAGACACCATCAGCCTGTTATTATGCAGCTACAAGATCCTGCCAGGTATATCACCCAAGCTCAGTATCCTCTCTCACTCTAGAGCCTAAGAGGACTTAAGCCTATCATTTCTGACCTTCTCAGGAAAAAGCTCATCTGCCTAACCTCTTCACCTTTTAACACCCCCATACTTGCAGTTAAAAAGTCTAATGGAACCTACCGCCTGGTTCAAGACCTCAAGCTCATTAACTCTACAGTGGTCCCCCTTCATCCTGTAGTGCCTAACCCTTATACTCTCCTGTCCACTATCCCTTTGGGAACCTCTCACTTCTCAGTTCTAGATCTCAAAGACGCCTTCTTTTCTATTCCTCTCAGTCCTCAGTCTCAAAATATCTTTGCTTTCACCTGGATTGACCCTGACACTCACCGGTCCACACAGCTCACCTGAACTGTTCTGCCACAGGGATTCAGAGACAGTCCACACCTATTTGTTCAGGCTCTGGCCTCTGACCTGCTTTCTCTGTCTCTCCCTGGCTCTAAACTAATACAATATGTAGATGATATTTTACTCTGTAGCCTGTCCTTACAGGTTATCCAAACTAACACCTCTGCTCTCCTAAATTTCTTATCCAGTCAAGGTTACAGGGTATCTCCTTCTAAAGTTCAGCTGTCAACTCCCCAGGTCACCTATTTGGGTCTATCCATTACTCCAACTCACAAGGCTATTACTGTAGACAGAAAGCGCCTGATCCAGTCCCTTACAGTCCCTTCTACTAAACAGGAGATTCTGTCTTTCCTAGGAATAGCTGGCTTCCTACGGTCTTGGGTTCCATCCTTTTCTCTCCTTGTTCGCCCCTTATACAAGACAGTTCAGGGCTCGCCACATGAGCCCCCCCTTCATCCTGTCACTAAACCTTTCCAAAAGCTCCAGCAGGCCTTTCTTCAGGCTCCAGCACTTCATCTCCCAGACTTAAACCGTCCCTTCTCCCTCTATGTAGCAGAGAAAGAGGGATTTGCCCTGGGAACTCTAGGACATCAGCTGGGACCCTCCTTTGCACCTGTAGCCTATCTGTCAAAAAAGCTAGACCTTACCCGTCAGGGCTGGGCACCTTGCATCCATGCCTTAGCAGCTGCAGAGCTCCTTATTTGGGAATCAAAGAAGCTAAGCTTTGGGTCATCCATTACTGTTTTCTCTCACCATAATCTGTCCCATCTTTTAACTTATAAAGGCTTACAAACTTTACCTCCTTCCCAGGGTTCTTTCTCTCCAGGTGGCATTACTAGAGGATGCCACACTTACTTTCTGGACTTGTCCACCTCTTAATATTTCAAGCCTCCTCCCTCAACCTAATGCTGACTATTTTCCTTCTCATTCCTACACTGAACCCTTAGAGGAAATGTTACCTCATCCTTCTCACATACAGGAGGGCACATTGTCTCAGGCTACTTATACCTGGTACACAGATGGCAGCTCCTTTTTATATGAAGGGACCCATAAAGCGGGTTATGCCATAATGTCAGATACTGAGATAATAGAGGCACAGGCATTATCCACACATGCCACTAACCAACAGGCTGAGCTGATAGCTCTCACCCGTGCCTTCCAATTGGCACAGGGACAATCTCTGAATGTTTACACAGACTCCAAATATGCTTTTCATATCCTCCTGTCCCACGCTGCTATTTGGAGGGAACATGGCCTTCTCACAGCAAAAGGGGGATCCATATCTAACTCAGGACAAATAATGGCCATGCTGGAGGCTTCCCTCCTCCCCAGGGCTATAGGAATTGTCCACTGCCGGTCTCATCAGACCGATAGCTCCATCATCTCCAGGGGAAACAACCGGGCTGACCAGGCAGCCAGGACAGCGGCCCTCCAGGGCCAAGTCTCACCTCACCCACCACAGGGAATCCATACAGTACTGCCTACACCCTCACAGGGAACTCCAGACACTAGACAAATTCTTTCCTATCTACATCAGCTCTTTCATCCTAGTAATCTTGCTCTGTCTCAATTTGTAAAAGCTCACCTGCAGCCCACCTCTGAAGACTTACAGTTTTTAAGAACTATTACTGCCTCTTGTGAGATCTGCCAAAAAACAGATCCCAACGCCAAGTACAGGAGTCAGCCTTTTCCCACCCACCAGGCTAGAGGTTCCCTTCTAGGGACTAGAACTGGCAGCTTGATTTTACCCATATGCCCACCATCAGGAAAGTTAAATATCTCCTCGTGATGGTAGACTCATTTTCAAATTGGGTGGAGGCATATCTGGTTTCTAATAAGCGGGCTTAGATAGTTGCAGACCTCCTTCTCGGAGAAATTATTCCTCAGTTTGGGGTTCCTGCATCTCTTCAGTCTGACAATGGCCCAGAGTTCACCTCTCAGATTTCTCAGACACTAGCTAAGGCTCTTAATATTCCTTGGCATTTTCATATCCCATACCGTCCTCAATCCTCAGGAAAGGTGGAGTGTACCAACTGGTCTTTAAAAACTATTCTTACTTAGATGTCACAGGAACTTCATCTCGACTGGGTAAGATTATTGCCTCTAGCTCTTCTCAGGCTCAGGGCTCTTCCTAAAAAGCCTCTTTCAATTTCTCCGTTTGAACTAATGTATGGAAGGCCAGTTCTAACACCAGATCTTTTATCCAACCCTCCAACTGTTCCAGATAGCCTGTTAACTCCTCTTTTATGTCACCTAAAGTCTATCCTATGGAGCTACACAGACTGTTCATTACCTCAGCCATGTGACAATAATTGTCCACCTCCAATACACATTGGGGATCAGGTTCTTCTCTTCCCTCCAGGCCAGCGCCCTTCACCCCTTTCCCCTAAGTGGGAGGGACCCTTCAAGGTAATTCTTGTGACTCCTACAGCTGCTAAACTCAAGGGGTTTCCTCACTGGATCCACCTGTCTCATTTAAAACCTTTTATCTCACCTCCATCCCAGAAAAATCTCTCTTCATATACAGTGAAACAAATAGGGCCTTGTACTCTCAAGCTCCAGAGTACATCAGGATCCACTGCCTTGTCACCAATTCCAGAGGAATAAGGTATCACCCCTTTATTTCCCAACCAGGGCCACACAGAGCAGGAGGCAAAAAGGACCATCAAGAATATCCAGGCGGTAAAGAAAAATATAATACAACAATCTATCATTGTTCAATACTCAGCAACTGATCACCTGTGTTTCCTAAATGCTAACCTAATAAGGGAAACAGGTGCCTTAAATAAACTACCTCTAATAAGGCTTGTCTCAGATAAAAATCAAGCAGAGTACTAAGGCCAGATCTACCTCAGATAAATGTCACATGTCTCCATCTGGGCAGGCTAGATCTACCTCAGACAAATGCCAACTCCAAAATAAAATAATAATAATTCTTTTTTCTCTAAGCTTTTTCTATGTCAACAGTATCTTGTCAAACAGAAGGTTCCCAGCCACAGCACAGATGGACAGCTTCAGAACAAGGGGACAGCAGAATGTCATTCCAGGACCTCCCCACCATCATCCCAGGACTTCACAAGCTACCCTCCCCATTCCCCCCAAGAGCCAACCAGTGCCCACTATTCAGCTGGAAGCAGTCTTTGAGAGAAACGTCACCCCATACCCACTCAACCACAATTTTTTTCTTTTTTAAAGAGAAAGAGTCAGGGATGATGGATTCATAACATGCCCCCACAGTTGGGCGTGTTTGTATATGCCCAGCGGACCTGGACACTTCCGCCTAGCCAGTTCCAGGTCAAAATAGCCATTGCTGGGTCAAAGTGTCTCAAGTGATCAGGATCCGTCACTTTGCATGGCTTTGCGCGCAACACAACCATGTGATCTGCGCAGGCGTGGAGCGGTTACGTCGACCTGTGTACGCATGTACACCACCCAGCCTTTATAAGCTGGTGCCATATTCCTGGCTCCTTCTTCTTCTCTACACACGTGTCTTTCCCACAGGCCTGGGCACTCTCTGTCCCTTTTATCTTTTTTTTTTTTT
>CABHPH010144666.1:0-40176 GCA_902168325.1 Peromyscus nudipes
GCCTAAACTCAGAATTCCTCGGGGATCTTGTGAGCCAGATAGATAGGCAGAGGGACCGTGACTAGGTAATAAAGATGGCAGACTTCCAAGATGGCTAACTTCTTCCTCACTCTCCAACCTGATAGAAAAATCTGTCAGCTTAAGACAAAAATCTGGCAGGACAGTAGGGCTGTCCTGATGATGGACCAGCTCCACAAGTTCTGGATCAAGACATAATTACACCAAAGTTGTGAGCCTATCAGCCTCCTTATCCTTTGGTTCAAACTGGCCAAATGTAAATTAAAGGAGGAAGACTCCTTATAGACTCCCTAAAATCCCCAGTCTGCAAGGAGAGATCGGATTTTCTGGCTTTGAATCTCCCCTTCTTTGTCCAAGAGCTCTCTTTCAGTGTACCTGCTGTATTATGTGTTCCTTCCCCTCTAATAAAGCCTTTCCTCAGAGGCTGACTGCTGTGTGTTGAGAGTCTCCCTGCTGCTAACTGTGGTGCTCCATATTTTTCCTGCCTTTTAATGCTTTAACTGGCAGAGAAAATTAACCTGATCCAGATCTGTAGATGGTAACACTGCCTAACTCTGTCCATTGCCTGCTCTCACTCTTGAGAGACACTCACTCATTATATATCATATACATACATATGTTATATGTGACACATTCTGTCTGTTGCCCATATTTTATGCTGTCTTGTCTGCAGTAATTTGAGGGTGATCAGGAGTCAAGGGGAGGCCAGAACAAGAATCTGGTGACAAATTGGGACAACTTGAGGTGACAAGGGCCAAAGTGGGGTTGGGTCAGCTGCATCTCCTTGCGTCTACAGCCCCCTGTACGCCTGTGAGAGTATTCACAGCTGTGCAGAGCTCACGTAGTCAAGTGAAGCAGCCCTCACACCCAAGGTTGACTCAGTCTGCACACATTCAGGAGCTGACTCAGCATTTGCCTTTGGGGCTGAAAGTGTAGATGAGGCGAAGATGGAGGTGGCTCTCCTCCTTTTAGCTTTCTTATTTTTTGGTATTGACAAGCTATTCTCTTCAAAATGAGCAATTCCTCCCTCACCCCGCCCCTACCCCTTTCTGGATTTTTCCAGCATCCAGCTGAGTAAAAGACACAAACACTGTGAGTGTTGTTAACACATGAGACAGAAGACTGCCTTTCAAGGTAAGAGCACAGAAACAAAGATTGCGATTGACCCCTGGTGGAAACAACCCAAAGGCTTCCTGGGAGGCTGCAGGCAATGAGATCTGTGCACAGTAGCACCCGCTGAATCCTGGAGGGGCACGACTAAAATGTGATCTCATAAGGAACGTGACATCCAATCAATTACATTGAGATGCATTGGAAGACAGGCCTTCTGCACAGAACAGCATGTAACCCAAGTAAACAGTCAATGAGCAAGGATTTCTTAGTTATTTCCCATCATTGCTTAATGCATCCCAGGGGATGAACACGCTAATCTTGGGAGAATACCACATACCTAAGAAGAGTAAGTGCCATCAAATGTCCCGAGCCACCCAACATCAAACTTCTAACTATGATTTAGTATCTCACATAGTTTTTCCTTCAAGGAAAACTCACTAATTGAGCCAACTATATACATTTATTTAGCAACTAAGACTTGGCATAGTCTGTCGTTTGTGAGCTGATTTAGCAGGAGTCCATCCTTCTATATCTATTTCCCTTTTGAAATGCACCAGAAATGAATTTTCTAAGCTTGTAAAGGCATCAGATTTAGGCTCCTAGAGACTGCCCTCTGGTGAGTTGAAGTTGAGAATGACCACAGCGCGTTACTTCGAGTCAATTGGACAGTTTCTTCTGGGCATGTGGTGTGTGCCAACCACCTTGGGAATGTTATGACAAACATCCTAGTGACTGGGCACAGGTCAGGCAACTAAAGGCACTTTTATAGTCTATATAATAGGAACACATTTCTACTTCATATTACAGAAAGAAATAATGCGAGTATACACTGTAAATACCTCAACAGCTATACACTGCTAATGGTGTGTTTGCTCTGAGTTAATCCTATCTAAGGTGATACTTTGGGGTGAAGTCAAAGCTCAGTGGCCTTGGAAGTGTGCAAAACAAGTTGTACAAAGAGATGATAATGACGGGAACGTTCAGGAGCTATAAAAAGCATCAACATCATGAATCTGAGAGATAAAGCGGAATACTTGACCCGGGAGGTAAGATTGAACTTCAGAATGATTGACTGCCTTTGTTTCCACTTTCTATGAAGCTTACTAGCTGGAGATGAGAAAAGGTAGACCTCTGAGATATTCATGCACTGCCTGTTCAGATCACTGGCTTTCTGAATAAAGCATACACTGAAATTCTGAATAAAGCAAAACCTGGAAATTCAAGGTTTTGGTGACAAGCAGCATGGATTCCAGTATTCTGGTTATACCATGAAATGTAGTCCCACAGGGTTACTTCTCTCTGTGTGTACATTGCCTTCTCCACTGGGTCTAGTGGGTATAGTCATCTTCTACCTTTTTTAAAAAAGGTTCATTTTATTACTTTAAATTGTGTGTGTGTGTGTGTGTGTGTGTGTGTGTGTGTGTGTTTACATGAGTGTGTGTCCTGCAAAGAACACAAGTGGGCAACATACATCCTAGAGGTGAAGTTATTGGTGGCTGTGAGCAACCTTGTGTGGATGCTGAGAACTGAACTCAGGTCCTCTGCAAGAGCAGCAAGCCCTCCTAACCTCTGAGCTGTCTCTTCCAGCCCCTTATCGATCTTATGTACTGACTGTAACTACTGAGCCATCTTTCTAGCCCCTCATTTATCTTCTTTACTGACCATCTTCACTAAGTGCCCCTTACCTACTGTCTGACAAAAGGTATATGTTGGATAAAAGTTTTTGATATTAATGTCCTGAGTGGGGCAGATAAAGTAGAGAAGGGAAGCCAGTCACACTCACAGCACTTGTAGCTACTGTGTCCTTCCTAGCACCCTGTCATAGTCTATGTGGGACACTCCTTCAAGCAGCATTTGCTCATACCTTCTTCCTAATTTCTTACTCCCAAGCCACTGAATCCTGCTTACAGTCCTGGCAGTCCTGGCTGAACTCTGGGGCCAGGTGTGGCTGTACACACCCATAATCCCAGCCCTTGAAAGGCAGAGGCAGGAAGACCGTAAATTTGTAGCCAAATCAAACCATGATAAGAAACAAAAGAACTTCTAAAACAAGCTACTGAGAAAACACCTTCATACATAACATCAAAGTGGAGAAACAAACAAACAACAAAACCCCCCAAAATCACCACCAACAAAAAATCCAAATGAAAAGCTCAAACATTTAAATGATAGCAAACTATAAAGTGTTTGATAGTAAACATTACAAAAGAAAATGACAAGCTCACAACTCACCAGAGAAAGATATTTGCACATAACAGACTGTAGATTTCAATCCAGAGTAGGTAACTTTGTACAAATGCATAGGAACAAAATAGTAACTGATGAATAAAAAGCAAAGAATGTGACTAGGTAAGTCACAAAGAGATAGGTGTGACTAACATATGTCCAAAGATGTTCCAGCCCCCTGATTGTTAGGAAACTGAAAAATGGAAAGCAAGTCACCATTTTATCCCTGCCATCTTAAAAACGTTTTGGAGTCTAAAAGTTATATGTTGATTTGGAGAAACAGGCACTTCTATGCCATGCTCATGGTCAGCCATTAGAGGGGTAGTTTGGCAATATTGATAATATATATATATATGAGGTACATGCCTGACGCAGCAAGTTCATATCTAGGTATCCTGGAGAAAGTTCTGCTCAGATGAGTAATGTCATAAGGAGGGTAATTCAGCATCTTTGCTGGTGTGTATATCTCTGTGTGTAAGTGTGCATGTGTGAGTGTAGGTGTATACGTTTGGAGATCAGAGGGCAACCTCAGATACTGCTCCTTGCCCTCTACCTTGTTGGAGACACTGTCTTTTTGTTTAGCACCGCTGTGTACACCAGGCTAGCCCACCTGTGAGCTCCCAGTCTCTGTCTCCTTTCTCAATGTATGAGTGCTGGACTTCCAGACATTTGTTACCGTGTCTGGCTTTATGTGGGTTCTGGGGATATGAACTCAAGTTCTCATGTTTGAGTAGCAAGTGTGCCTCACTTCATTTTCCCAGCCTGCTCAGCCTGCTTTTTTAATTGTAAAAATTGTCAATTATCTAACTGCTCGTCAGTGGAATGGATAATGAAATAAGTAGCATCATACTGAAATGTAATCTGTTCTAAAGTCAAGACAGCAAATTGCAGCCACATGTCCATTTGGGTTGACCTCAGAAACATAGAATGGACTGGCAGGTAATGTATGGCACCTGTAATTTTACAGCATTTGTGAGGTCCTAAAAGCTACAACGAGATGGTGGCTGCTGCTCCTTCATGAAGACTGGATGAACACACAGGATTGTGTGTGTTTGGTTTTTAAGAATGACAGAGAAGAACAGGATGAGAAAGGGGGCAGATGAAGCTCAATTATACCTATAAGAACACTTCTTAAAAAAAGAACTACTTAAAATGAAATTATGTTTGAGGAGGTGATTCAGTTGATAAGAAGGCTTGCTATGCAAGCATGAGGATCCAAGTTCAAATCCCCAGACCCCATGTAAAAAGTCAGCTATGGCTATGCTTGTGCTTGTAACCCCAGCACAGTGGGGGAAATGAAGGGGTGAGGAGTGAGGACAAGAAGATTGTTGGGGCTTTCTGGCTGCTCGCCTAGGTCCAGGTTCAGAGTGAGGCCCTGTTAGGATTCTGCTGCTTCTCCAGCTGCATGACCCTACATGTTCAGTTCAGTAGCTAAGCAAGGGGTCTTATGTCATCAGCGCACTATATGATCATGCAAATGTGTGCAGCACGGTCACGCAATCAGTGCATGCATGGTGTACTCCATAAGCCCACCTGCGCATGTGCATGGGAATCCTTAAAAAGCCAGACACAGACTCCTCTCCCTTCTGCTCTGCCCCGCCACTCTCTCTTTCTACACATGCCTCTTCCCAGGCCTGGTTATTCTTTTCTGTCCCCCTCCCTCCGCCCCGCCTTCCTCCTAATAAAGCTCTGATACTGGGTTTTGTCGTGTCTCATGGCCAGGTAACGGGCGCCGCTATCAGACGTTAGGATTCTGCCGCTCCAGCTGTATGAGTGCACATGTGCAGTCTCAGTAGCTAAGTAAGGGGTCCTACGTCTTACGTCATCAGTGTGCTGTTGGGAAAAAAGATCTGAGACACACAGATTTCATTCACTTGAGTTTGTAAACCCTGGGGATTTCCCAAGGGGGAAGTGAAGCTCAAATGTCCACAAGCTTATGGACTTTTATACAGTCCATAGAGACAGTAGGTCGACCCAGCCACCTAAGGAGATCTCTTAAGGATGCAGGGAGAAGAGAGTAGCTCTCCTGCTCAGCAGTTCTCCATTTCTCACGGAGCATCACTGTTCAGGTAATGCACTGCCCCACTACACTGTTCACTATTTGTGGACATACTGAATATCGGCATTTTGGCAATTCTTTGTCCATTCTCTATTAACTTGTGTTTATGGCCCTTGCACTCTAAAACACTGTTTGGAACAGATTTAGTGATACAGTCTTTGCGTTGCTCATCGGCAGTGAAGAGGCAACCATTTTTTTGTGTGGTGAGAAAGAGAGTGAGAAATGGCTTCAGGAGATATAGCACGTTGACCTTTGACCAAATTCTAAACTAGGTTTTAAGAAAAACGATTTATAAGTCAGAGACGCAAACAATAGCAATGACTTGTAAAGATCCAGTCTTGGGGCTGTTCTTCTCACGCCTATTCCCCACTGCTATCGAAGAGGAGAGACGAGTGTTAATGCTAGCGAGGGTTTGTACAAGGAGCGATTGTTGGAGTTCCTAGGAATGCGCAAGCTATTTGCTAAGCACAGACATTCCAAGAGGTTAAATTCTATAGGACAGTTACATAACTTGCATTCAGAACAAAGGAAGGAAATCCTCAAAAGTCATCACTTTTTAATTGCTTTGCTCCATTTTGTTGTTTTCCAAGTGTTTGATCTGCATGCTGTAACGTACTAAGGTGTGTTACTGCCTATATCCCTAACTCTGCATGGAGTAGCATGCTGGCATTTGAAATGTCCAGAAAGGCGTGCTTACTCATTAATTAATCATTCACTTTTCTGGTGCTTGGGGTCTAAGCTGAGGGTCTTGTATTTGATAGACAAGAGTGCTACTACCGAGCTAAATCCCCCAGCTCCCTAAAAGAGCGGTTGGTTATTCCACAGAGATTGGCAAATACTACAGATGAGGCTTTCATTCACTCTCTTGTTAAGTATCTAGACTAAGAAGTTATAGGTACAATTCTAACAATGTAGATTAAGCAAAAAGAAATGTTCTACCTACAGCTGTTACATGATGAATAGCATAGAAATTTGAAGGAATACTCAGCTGTAGTAAAAAACTAGTGTCCTGCTTAGCACAGAGTGTGCTCACAACATCGGGAAGACAGTGTCTGACATGCACTCTTGTTTCTCTTTGGCCTTAGTCATGAGCATGAGCAGAAATGTCAACTCTATTTATATGGAAACTATATCCATTCCTCAATTTCAGCCTTACGGTGGCTACGGATAGGAGAACGCAAGCCAAAACAGTAGCAGAATCATGTGAGAACCAGAGAGCTATAGATAGGGAAGCTATAATTCTGTATTCTATATTTTATTATTATTTGTAAATTGTGTGTTATATACCCATCATATCAGTAAGACTTACAATAAGTACACACACACACACAGAGATACACACATATGGGTATACACGCACATGTGCACGTGCTTGTGTGGGTGTGTGCGTTTGTGTGCAAGATTTGCTCACCATTGCGCAGCAGCCTTGTATCATTTTCAGAAGTAGTGGGGGGAAGTTCATGTTGAAATTGCATAGTGGGGTTGCTATGGAGGGAATATCATCGGCCAGTGGTAACTTGGTGATTCTAGAAGGCTGGGCATGAGTAGGGGAAGAGGTAAATGAAGGAGAAAGTGGAAGAAGGTGGGATTGCAGTGCACACAGCAATAGGGAAGAAGGGAAGTATGGTGGTGTGAATGGAATGTGTCGCTTGGAGGCTCATGTAATTAACACTTGGTCCTTTGTTAGTGGCACTCTTTGGAGAATTATGGAACCTTTAGGGGTAGAGCCTTGCCAGAAGAAGCACATCACCTGGGCAGGTTTTGAGAGTTTATAGCCGTGCCCATTTCCATTTTACTGTCGTGGCTTCCTGAATGTGGCTGATGATGTGATCTCTCGGTTTCCTGCTTGGGCAGCCCGGCACCCTGCCTCTCTTGCCATTGTAGGCTTTCCCTCTGGAGCTGTAAGCCGAAATAAAGCCTTTCTTCCTTAAATTGCCTTGGTCATCGAGTTTTATCACAGCAACAAAAAGTAAAACAATACACGAGGATTGAGCAGTCACCACAAGGAATGTGGGCGGCCATCTTGAGACATTCCGCTGAAGAACAAGATATAGTCCTTTCTGAAGGTCTTTTGTAAAGGTTGATCATGTTCTTCACCTCTTCAGATGTCTGTTTCCATTGAATGTGTAGCCCATGAAATGGTTATTTAGTCAAGCTGCACTGTCATTTCAACTATGAAATTATTTGAGATTATTATGGGGTGCCGTGAACAAGTTATGCCCAGTTGTCTTTGTTGCTCTGAACGCAGGGAGATGACATCATGAGAAAAACAAAACAGTGACACTCTTGACTATTGATTATTGCTTTTCTGTTACCAATGGCTTTCCTATACTCTTTACATGGATCCATCATTAGAATAACCTGTGAGACAGTCGTAAAGTCATCTTCTCACATCAGGAACAGGTTCAGAGATAAAGCACACGGCTGACAAAGTATAATGTGGTTATAACTGAGTGATCTAGACCTGAGGACTCACTGGAGTCAGCGTTAGTAGAGAAGATTGCCATCCACTAGCAGACAAACGTAAAACTAGTCGTTTAGTTTCTACAGGGCACCAATTATCTCTAGGTCCCTGTTGGGGCTGGAAAGCAGCCTGTATTCGAATCTGCTGATGGGTTCCAGGAAAGTAGTCACTGAACACTGGGGCATGCAGGAGAATGTCACAGACATTTCAGGGGAGACAAAGAATAAAATATGGATCTACCTTCCAGGAGCTCAAAATCCAGATGTTCCTTCTTTATCAATCGAAGTCAAGAGGCAAATCAAACTGGTACAGGGATTTAAAGAAATAAAAAATCAAAGCACCTATAGGTTCTCAGGAAGAGTCTGAGACCGAGATGTGTCCCAGGGATCTAGGTAAAGGTCTCATGTTATGGAACACCATGTGCGGAAGCGTAGACAAAGCTGGGGCAGCTTAGATGTAGCCTCCTAAGGCCTCCAGGTTAACCTTGGGGACAAAATGCTGTTAAATTTTTGGATGTACTCTGTGCTAGACTAATAGAAATCCTGCACCTGGGATGAAAGTGTCGTTTCCTTCTGTTTTCTTGGAACTCTGTAAGGCTGGGCTTCTCAACAGTATCTTTTTATTTCAGGCTGTAACATTTTAAGATAGACATTGAAAAGGGAACCTGGATAAACTGA
The DNA here is from genome assembly GCA_902168325.1 of Peromyscus nudipes. NCBI lineage: Eukaryota > Metazoa > Chordata > Mammalia > Rodentia > Cricetidae > Peromyscus > Peromyscus nudipes. The sequence continues at coordinate 8,558 of CABHPH010144666.1, forward strand.
AAAGGCTAACTCACCCTGTTCTTAGAAGGATGGCTAAAGGAATTGGGGAAGTTTAAGTCTGGGTAAAGAAGACTCAGAGTACGGGAGATTAGATTCCAAAATATTTGCAGGGTTGTCCGGTGGGAAGAGTGGATTCTTGTAAGTGAATCCTTGGGGGCAAAGGCAACCCAAATGCCCTGGAGTCATATCGAAGCCATCTCAGTAAGGTAGGTAAGCTGTTAAAAAGGAGGACCAGGATGCCCTGGGAGAGGAAAGGAAGGGTGCTTCCTACGTGGGGTGTTGTGATTTCTTAGGTTGGGCTATTGCACCTTATGACATGGAATGTGTCTTCTCAAATTAAAACCCTGCAATCCTGCAATTAGTCCATAACAAGAGTGATTTGCTAACCCTTGGGAATACACACACAGTTAGGTCATATTTTTCCTCAAGGCAGAACTCAGGGATAGTAGTTAACATACAAATAGCCATTACCTTTAAATTCCTTAGAAACATAAGAAACAATGGCACTTAGGTCATGACCAGGACAGAAATAGATGGCCTTTAGTCTTAGATCTCTGTTGAACGATGAGAGACCATGAGCAATGGGAATCCACTATGTGGAGACCTGTGGACTGTTTCGAGATAAAGAAACAAACAGAAGGAATACAAGGCAACCACGGATGCCACTTCAGGTTCTTCAGCGTTGCACCTAGCAGCTCTGAGAGAGCAACTGAAGGCAGCCAAGTCTTTGCAAAGAGACAGAACAAACCACTCAGTCTAGATAAGTGCCCCATCATTTTTGTCTGATGCCACAGATCTGGAAAGGCCACTGCAGCCACTAGGAAGGAGATGCACAGGCCATCAGAAAGGAACAGAGGTAACAGATTCTGGCACATGCGAGCTAATTCATAGGAAACAAGTAGTTAGCAAGGAGATACATACAGAGTTATCCAAAGAAGAGGCCAGCAGGAGCCTGTGGGGGTCAGGGTAGGACAAAACTTTTCTAAGTTTGGTCAATACAAGGAGGAGAATGGGAGAGAGGAGGAGAAAGAGGAAGAAAATAAAGGAGGAGGAGGGGGAGGAAGAAGAAAAAGGGGGAGGTGGGGGGGGAGATTGACATTGTAGCCCAGACAAACTTCAAGAGGATTTTATTGGAAAAAAAAAAAATCTTCACCCTATCGATGAAAGCCCCCAGATAAAACTCTAGGCCCACAATGCATTAAAAGTTGCTTCTTCCCCCGAGCCCCCCTACTTCCAGCATTCTCGAACATTCTTCCTGACTTCTTTCATTACTGTTCCCTTCTTTTCACTGGAGCAGACGGAGCTCTGGGGAAGCTCCCCCCTCCCCCATCACCTCAGCCCCACCAATGGGGCATTGAACCAGAGCCAGGGTGTTGTCTGTGAAAAGAGAAATTGCAAAACCACAAATAGCAGAAAACCCAGACTGCCAAAAAATGGAAAGGAACACACAATATCGCCATGCCTCTTAAAAAGCAATTGCGCATTTTACAGGCCCCTGGATAGTTCAGGTTTGCTTGGCAACTCTCTCACCCGTACCACCCAGAGAGAAGACAGTGCTCCATCTAAGGCAGCGGCCCCGAAGAATGGAGAGTTGAGACCCACAACGGGCGGGGCGGGCACAAGACTGAAGGAGATGGCGTGGGCTCGGCAGGATTCTATCTTCTGTGATGGTACAAGTGTTGACCTTAAGGTCCAAAGTTTGACACCAGATTCCCAAGGACTCCGAAAAACAGAATCATGAAACCAAACCAAACTGAACCAACCACAAACAAACAAGCAAAAAACCTCATACAAATCCTTTACACATCCAATGAGGTGCCCCCACCCATGTAATCTTATGTGGTTATCATAATAACTTTTGAAACAGTCAGCAAAAGCCATCTTCCTCTCTCCTCTTTGATATCCCATAATAAAAGAACCTAGAGGTGAGGTGGCAACATTTTCAGAATCATGTCACCTCAGAGAAAGCCAAATGGATTTAACTGTGAGAATCCTGATTTTCACCCTGGGTTCCTTCCATGGCCCCGCCCTATTTTCCCATGGGGCATTTCTTCCTGATTGGGTTAAGCTGTCCTCCTCCAGTGAAGCTGGTAATTCCATGTTCTGTACACAGCTCCAAAACCCCATAAATGGAGCAATGATTGGGGGCGGGGGTGATGGTTGTATAGTTGGTCCTTGCTTGTGCTCCAGAGATGCTGATGACGGTGGCCACCAAAAGGAAACCAAGTAGCCACTGACTGGTGTTATTTTTAAAAAGTTTTTTTTTTTTTTTTGTTTTGTTTTGTTTTTGTTTTTGGAGACAGGGTTTTGCTGCATAGCTTTGGAGCCTGTCCTGGAACTTGCTCTGTAGACCAGGCTGGCCTCATACTCACAGAGATTCACCTGCCTCTGCTTCCTGAGTGTTGGGATTAAAGGCGTGCACCACCACTGCCTAGCTATTTACTTTATTTTATGTGTGAGTATTTTGCCTGTGTTTATGTCTGTACACCAATCATGTGCCTGGTTCCCAAAAGATCAGGAGAGGGCATTGGACCCCATGGAACTGGAGTCACAGATAATTGTGAGCTGCCACGTGGGTTCTGGGAACCAAACTGTGTCTTCTGCAAGGGCAGCCAGTGCTCTTAACTGCTAATAATCTCTCCAGTCTCCGTCCAATGGTTTTAGTGCACTTCTGTGACTCCCTGGGTAAGACCAACTTTCTCTCAGTCTCTCAGAGAAGACTCAGGCATTGAAGAAAGACCCCCTTTGTCTGGATATTATAAAACTCCAGTGCTATTTCCACATGGGAATTCTTTGCATTGTGTATGATCACTATTTCCAACTTCTGTGGTGAATCAGCCAATTCCTTGCCCTCCTTCTGATCTGCATTCTATAAGGTGCTTTAACTTAAATCTTGATAAAGAGATCTGGGGGTAACAGTCATCACTGATATGCTCATGTTTACAGGTAATGGCTCTCTCTCTGACTCATTCATAACTAATTAATAAAAATAAATCATAGAAAATATTAAACCGGGGATTGAAGAGATGGCCCAGCCATTACAAGCATGTGAGAGCATGGAATGCTTTTCCAGAGGATCCAAGTTGGGTTCTCAGCACCCACATCAGGTTGGAATTCCAGTTTCAGAGGATTTGAACCCCTCTTCTGACCTCCACGCCTGCATATACACATAACCCCCCCCACACACACACATATACTATGAAATTGCCCTTCACCTAATTTTCACCATGAACACATGCAAACTACATTTTAGGATTGAATATTAAATCACTGAAAACACTGTAGAACTAAGCTGGCCGTGACATACGCTAAGGAGCTATTAAATATGAATACATAGGAAACTATCCACAAGGCGGATTCTCCTGAAATGAGCTCCATGTTCTAATGAGAGAAAAGTGACCAAAGGGGACATTTGTACAAGTCATGGGCTCATGATAACACAGGAAAAGGAGGACTTCTCATCAAAGTCTGCTGTGGCTTTTTTGGTAAAAGCCACTTCAAATATTCGTAACATTCGGGTATCTTGATAATACATTCTAGACCAAAACAGTAGAACATGGAGTTTGACATTTAGCAACAGTCTGGTGAATGCATAGCACTTGGACGTGAAGTCTGAATGATTCTGAAAGTGAATGCCTCTTGCGGCTGATGTTTGAATATTTAGTGGCGAGCGGTGGGATCAATTTGCTGGAGAGAGCAAACAGAGAGGCATCACCCTGGGAAGTCAGGATAAACTAAGTTTTTCTTGCAGTTCAGCTGAACACACTGTCTCAGGGACTGAATGATCCGAGGGGAATTTATTAGAACGTGTGTGGTATGCAGAATTCCAGTGAAAGCGTGGGATTCTGACAGGTCTAAGAATGTCTAGTTAAATGTGTCAATGGCTGCTGAGATGTACCCCTTATGGGAAATTCTATATAAGCCCAGAGCTGCAAATGGCTGGCTCAACCTTTTACCCTGTGGCTGCTTATCTCATGACCACTTATTTTCACTGATAAGGAACTTGCTACCATTTTTAGATAATTGGGAATCCTCTGCCGTCTTCATATTGAACCTAAATCAATTTTCTGCCTTTTGAACTTACGTATTATCAGATTATTTCAGAGATAGACTCACCTACTGAGATATATATTCACATACCAATGTTAAAGGCAAAACTATGAAATGCCTATCATCCAAACTCAGACCCACCTCAATTATATCTGGTCTTCCAGAAGAGAAGAGATTTGGTTTGGGATAGACACTGAGAGTTCCAGAGAGAAAGAATGTAACACACAGGAGAGTCGCTCTAGAAAGATCATGGGTTTACAGAGCGGCCACAATGTAGCAGACACAGGAAGGAATTACTGAAGCAACTACCATGCAGTTAAACAGGGAGGGGCCTGTGAACCCCTGGTAAGGACTGACTGGGAAGAGAAATAACTAAGCCACTTGAGGGGTTATGAATATTCTGATGCTTGATGTCATTTAGTCATAATATCATGATGAATATGCATAATGTCCCCCTTCGCTTTTATTTAGAGTTTTAGATGTAATATTCTCATAGCCACAGTCAGCTTCAATCTGCTTCCAAAACCATTTCTAAGATGTTTCCACGGTGTTACACAAATCAGTCGTGGGAAACATTTGCTTCAAACTGTGACCAAATTTGGTTGTGCCAGGATTTAAAAATGCAGTGGCAGGAGATAGGAACCTTAAAGACGAGGAGGTTTTAAGAATGACAGCTGAGAAGTAGATATTATTTTGAAGAGGAAATGTACTTACATTTTGCTGCAAGTGAAATGTCTGTCTTTGAAGGGTAGCCTCTGTAATAAAGAGAGAAGAATGTTGAAGAAATTGTACAGTAACTAATTCAAATGCTGGTGGTGGGGGAAACCACATTGAATTGCCTTTGAAGGTATAACCCACTGATGGAAAAATAATGAGGACTCTAAAGATGAAAACTTATTTATCAGGAGGCTCTTCTCAGGGAGCAAGAAGCTGGAACCCACAGAGGATGTATTTAAGTCAACCCTCATATCTCCTTGCATACTCAGTTTGCGACTCCTGAGCATCCTTGAATGCTGATGCTTTCTTTGCCTCCTAGGACCGTCGATCCTGCAGGAGGGACTAGGAGGCATCCGACTGAGTCAGTCACCAGCTTAGATGCAAGCGGTCTCTTGTTTCTGGTTCATATTGACATTCTACCTTGTTTCTGAAGGCCCAGTTCTGACACATTGTTCCATTAAAAGAAAGGCCTCCAAAAAAAAGTCATAATTTTCTCAATTCATGCTTATTGGGATAAGTGGACAGTTTTCTCTTCCAAGAAATAAAAAGCATTTGTGGAGCCGCTGAAGGAGGACTGCAGTGGATGCCAGGTTTCTTTAAGACGGCAATGAAAAGGGAAAACAATTAAGCTACATGTCTGCTTAGAAGAGATTTGCCAAGTGTGCGGGCAATTTGTTCAATGTGGCAGCTCTTCAGACACTTCAGCTTGCTTCCAAGTCTATTTTTTAAAAATCAGCTTGGTTATATCCAGAGGAGTACTTTTTAGGGTAGCAGGTTTAACGGGCAATGGCAGCCATGATCCCCATGGACCCCTCCCAACAGACTCTACACATTCTGAGACTTGAGTGGATCCAGGACATATCTCAGACTGAACATTCATGTCATTCAAGGGTCCTCAGACCCTCACAAAGATCTCACCATTGACACTGACCTGGAGAAATCTGATTAGTCACTGTGTGAGCAATACATTTCCAACCTCTGCCATTTGTATATATTCTCTCTCTCTCTCTCTCTCTCTGTTCTCCTCTCTGTGTATGTGTATTTGGGGGTGCATACATGTAGTGGTAAGTATTGGAGTGCCTGTTGCCCGTGTGCACACATGTGGAGGCCAGAGGAAAACTTCTAAGACTTCCATTATCTTCCACTTATCTTGCCCTGATTATTCCCTTGACACAGGGTCTCGCACTGATCTAGCAACTTCTGTTTTCCCTAGTCTGGCAGGCCAGTGAGCTCCTGAGATCTGCCAGGCACACAAGACCATTGCCTGGCTTTTAAATGAATGCTAGAGAAGAGAATGCATGTCCTCATGCTTGTTGTTACCAGCTGAGCCATCCCGCCAGCCCTGACCTCTGTCATCTTTCTAAAGAGTAGTGTAACTTTAAGAGGCTACCTCTGCTCAGTGATGGACCAAAAACAACAGTGCTATTTCAAAGAACTATTCTAAGAGTTAAAATGGATAATAAACGTAAAAGAGTTACATAAAATGGTGGATTCTATAGTTTGGACCTAGAATGTCCCAGGCCAAAAACCTTAGATTTTAAGTGGTTGGTCCCTAACTTGGCACTATTGCTAAGTAACAGAAGTGGAATTCAGTAGAAGGTCTTTAGGTGTCCTGAAAGGGGACAGAAGAGCTCTGATCCCTTCCTTTATATCTCCTTTGCTTGCTGGCCATGAGAGGCATGGTTTTTCCCTCTACCATGGCTTCTACCACAGTGTGTTGTCAGGAGCCCAAAGCAATGGGACAACCAGTCATGAAGTAAAGCCACTAAATCTCTGAGCCAAAATAACACTTTTGTCCTTTGTAAGTTTATTAGATCAGATGTTTGTTACAGTTTCAGGAAGCTGACTAGTGCACTAAAGACTTGCTAAATATTAATCGGCATTGTTACTGTTATTAGAAGTCCATGTTGGAAAACAAAGTAAGAAATAGGGCCCAGGAAGGTAGCAGTTTAGTTATTCTTACTTAGGTAAGATATTTCCACAATTGAATGTCAGAATCCTCCCAAATTTCTTTCCCAGGTTAGTTTATCAGAACTTTATTTCTGTGAGCTGAGTATAATGCAACCAGTATCTACATTAGAAAATCCTTTAATATTTTAGCAAGCCACCTAATCCTTTATTACTTTCCATGGAGGGGGAGCTCAAAACTGTCAAATTACTAAGCTGCTGACCACATGAAGAATGGGGATAATTGCTGTCTATGCAGGCAAATGATATATTTTTATTGGCTGAATTTTGTAGTGGCCCTGTAGTATAATGTGCATGCCACTAACTGGAAGAACTTACAGATGCCTCTCTGTTCCCAGGCTGGCACACGCTCCCCTACCTCTTGTCCTTCTAAATACAAATGTGTATTGAAAATTCAAAAATTGTGTCCTCGTGAGTTCCTTTGAGGAACTAGTTGCTAAGAAACACATTTAGAACTCTCTTACCTACCAAGAAAAGTTTTTACTATTTCCTCAGATAATTGGCTCTTTAGCCATGTAAGTATGAACAAAGTAAATTGTCTGCTATTTCAAAGATTCAATGGACAAGGACTCTTCATTTGGGCAACAATTTTGTACGACATCATTGATTACTTTAAACACTATTCAAAGCTGTCCTCAAGAGAGCATTGTATAGCTACCTAATGTGGTGGTACCCATCATTTTCCTTGGGGTACAGAATAAGTGAACAGAGACTACACAGCTATGCAAAACCTCATCTTTGCTTTTTTAAGGTCTATTTTCACCGCAGACAAAGGAGAAAGAGGGCTCTTATGATGAACTAACTCATTCACTGATCTGTTGAGTACCACTGTGTGCAGGACACATTGCTGGCTCCTAATCATGTATCTCACCATTTCTAAAAAGATACCTGTCTGATTCTGGAGACTACCAGACAGTTTGGAGAGACCCCATGACAATGTGATTCAGAGTTACAGTGATGGCTGTTGAGGGGGGAGGTGGGGATCTGGTTTAGAAAGAGAAATTCACATTTAATAATGATAGCGAGTAAGAGTCCTGAGTGCTTACTGCATCATGAACTACCTAAATGCTTTTACATGAGAGGTTTGTTCCTGAGAACCCAAGGAGGTTTGGTTCCTACTCCTGAGGAAGAGGGAAGAAGGCAGGTGTAGGGGTGCGTGCGTGCGTGTCTGTGTGTGTGTGTGTGTGTGTGTGGTTGCAGAGGGGGGTGTCATATACCAAGCAAAAGTCTATCATCAAGGCCAAGAGGTCTGGGCAAGAGGAATTGGCTCCTTTGAGAGACTAAGCCCAAGGCTGCCATTTGCAGTATTTGTCACATATTTCAGAGATTCCAAGACTGTGAATTTTGAGATGAAGTAGCTCTTACCTTCTATGATGAATACTCAACTAATGTTTCTCTGTTTTATGTTCATTTTACCTATTTGCTTGAGGCTGTGGTAGGAGTAGTTATTTTAGATTCCATTTATTCCCAGGAATGCTGGGGAGCAATGTCTTAAATGATTTCGTGACTCAACAATGAATTGATGAAGGTTTTATTCAAGGGAAAATATTGCTAATTATCAGATAAGGCTTTATGAATGGTGGGCGACCTTTGCATTCTGATAAAATAATCTTTAAATAGAACTTGACATTTCGGTGCTGGGCTGTAGCTCAGTGGCAGACCATTTGCCCAGCATGCATGAAGTGCTAGGTTCTGACCTAATACTTCCAGAAAAACAAAAACCACCTGGCCTTTTACATGGAAAGCATTGGGATCTGATGTCAGAGTCCAAGTGCCTTAGTCTAAAGCCCCTTCTGAGAACATTCCAGTCTCTGCAATTCTACCAAGCAACATGGCGACCTATAGCTAGTTAGTTGACCTAAGTTTGGATGACTTCATTCTTAAAATGGGAATAAGAGCAGCTCTGAACTTCTCCTGGCTACTATGTTTATTGAAAGACTTAATGCACACAAGGAACAGGGCAAGCACCGGGATCATCCTAAGTGCTTAATATGCCAATCGTTACAACTGACGTTAATAAGCCCTAACTGAGCCGGTACCGTCCAAAGAACTGCACCCTCTATGTGGATGAAAAGTTTCTGCTCTTGTTCCTTAAATGGGCCACAGGTAGGCACCTACCTTCCCAGCCTTTCGTCTCAGACTTTGGGTCCAGTATTGACATGCCACAGGCTCAACTTGAGAAAGTCCTGTTAGCTTGGCTGCTGAGACTCTTCACACACAGTAGCATTTTAGTTCACAATCCACTCCTCCATCCCTGTTGGTGTTTAAAGAATCTTCTAAGCATTTCCAATGGCCTCTCTTATGGCATTGGAATTCAGCTATTTTTCCTCAGAGTCTCAGCACTGGTGTTTCTGCCCAGACCTGGGTGGGCGCTCCACTGCCTTGCTGTGTTTACTTATAAATGGTTTCTTGTGTTTTGATTTCTCTCCGGCTTCTTAACAGTTAAAGTGTTTTTAATTGAAATAAACAATTTTCATTTCGGAAAGTTTGGAAAAGCACTAAAGTGAGGCAAAGGAGCTCAGAACAGCGCAGGTTTATTTTGATGTCTGTAAAGCAGCAAGTGCTTTACTTCATCAGGTCTCACATCTAAGAGACAGTCACGATTCATGATGCATCTGGGCAGCATTCTTAATGGCCTATGCTTATCAGAGCAAGCATGTGAGTGAATGTGTGTGCACACACTCCCCCACACCTCTTTACATGTGCAAATCTCTATCATTCAAGTTTTTTCAATGAAAATAAGATAATGCTGTAATTTTTATATAACATGCTTTTATTCTTTTTAAAAAGATTTATTTTATTTTCAATTATGTAATCTATGTGGGTGACTATGTGTGAGTATGCACAAGTATGTGCAGGTACCTGCAGAGGTCAGGAGAGGGTACTAGATCCCTGGAGCTGGAGTTACAGGTGGTTGTGAGCCACCCAGTGTGGGTGCTGGGAATCTAACACTGGCCCTCTATAAGTTTTCTTAATTGCTGACCCTTTCTCCAGACTCACGTTTATTCTTTAATTCTACTTTTGCATACATAAGTCACTACATAGTAGATGTTTCAAATGTGTTCTAGGTGTTGGGTCTATTATTGTTACACATACACAGTTGTTGTATACTACCAGGGCATTTGCAGTCAGTCAACTAATTACACAAGAGACCTGCTAGAAAATGGGCCACATTTACACATGCCAGTGAGGTGACTGGTATGACAGAGTTATGCTGCAGCAAGTGAAGCTGTTCCTACATAGAGCAAGATAGACTTTTTCCAAAGGAGGGCCATATCGATTTGTGGGAAATGGTGAGTTTAGATTCAAGATGGCTAAGTTGGCACATCCATTCTAATCTATTTTAGAACTTTTTATATTTATTATAAACCCCAGGGAGAGGACAGACTCCTTATTTATGTATCAGAAGAACCTTCTTGGCAAACATGTTGAAGGACACATATGGATTACAATGGCCTTGGTGGCCAGGGATACATATCTCAGGTCACTGAGATTTCACAGTGAATTGATATAGGCTAGAAGGAGCACTCCCTATAGAGAGCAGCATGCAAAAAGGCCCCAATACAGGACACCTGCCAGGGTAACACTAAATAGCATGCAACAGTTGGATCAAAGAATGCCCCATGGAAGATTAAGGTGGGGATCAAAGCACACAAGTTAGATCCTCTCAGCCACATTGACTATTATGCTCCAAGTTGCAGAAGACATTCAAAGGCTGTTAACATACAAGAGAGACGTAGATGGGCTTGTGAGTCCATGGTGGCGGGAGCGTGGGGCAGTGGCTGCTCACATTGCACAGACCAGAAGCAGAAAAAGCACCCGAAGGGTGGGTACCATTTTCAAAGGCCTGCCCCTTATGAACTACTTCCATCAGGAGGCTCAAACCCCTAAATGCTCAACAGTCTTCAAAAGAGCCCCACAAGCTGGGTACCTAGTGTTCACACACAGACCTACCAAAGAAACTTCAAATTCAATTGATAACAGGACTTCTGGATTATATGATAATTCTGTTTTTAGTTTCTGAGCCTCTATACTGTACTAATGAGCATTTGAAAAGGCAAAGTTGACCTAAGCCTTGAACAGATGCTGTAAGAGCTACATTCTGCTATAGAAGAAAGGGAAAGGGGTAGGATTCCTCAAATTACCTTGTGACTGGCTAGCTAGGAGAAGAGCAGGGTCTCTTGGCTGGAAAGATGGAGGGATTTCATTGGAAGGGATGTTGATTATTCAATCCTAAAATTAAACCCCAAGTTATTTACTACCCTGCATGTTAGAAGTCCTCCATAGCTCAAGTCCTTAAATGTTGGCTCAGGACAATCACCCAGCTATGGCATGGGAAAGTTATCTCCAGAATTAACATCTGTTGGGTATAAACTTTTAAGTTCTTCTCCAGTCCTCTCTATAGTTTTTATTTTTAGTGAAAATTGTCCTTGAGAATAGGCTTCTTTGCTTAGGACCACCAGGAAGTTCAACTAGCCTGTGAAACACTGAGTTTCTATTATAGGGGACCAGGGAGGTTGCTTTAAACCAGACCTAGACAGAGCTGCACCCAGAGACTGAGCATGTTAACAACACAAGGTCTTCTTGCTTGATGTCCCCCCCCTTCACAGATGGGTAAGCTGAGGCATAGGTTTTCACAGGGCTATGCTTTAGGGACCAGCACAGCATGCTGTGTAAATCACATCTCACTGGTGAGCTAACACCAATCCTCTAAAAGGGTCTTAATTTCTGCACCAGGAACTTCAAGTAATAACCTAGCCTGAAGGAGAAAGGCAGCTACAAAGGTGGTCTGCTCTAAGAATGCCCAGAAGTTCCACTCATCAAATCTCTCCTCCGTGACATCATTAAAACAGGATCCAGTTTGGAATATTTTCAGTGTTCAGACATTTGTTCTCTTATTTCTCTGTCTGTGAGCTGGATGTACAGACTCCTGGAAACCTTTCATGTCACTTAAGCACTGTTTAAGCCTTATAATTAAATGATGAATTTCTTAGGATTAATTATTCAAATATCAAAGTGATGGGTTTGAGTAGGGAATAGACTATCTTTCTCATCTGTGCTAAATAACATAATCTGGACTGTGTGTGTACATACCAAGCTATCAATTTTAATGAAGCCTTGCCTTTGAAGTTACAAGATCTTTTATGAAGCCCACATATAAGAAATGTGAAAGACAAGACAAAATAAAAGAAATGGCACTAAAATTCTTTCTCACAAAAGCTGACCCTGATGGGTACTGGGGAACAAATGGCTGGAATTCATAGCGTGTGAACTCTGGCAAATTTCACTCATCTTCTGCAGCGTTTAGAAAAATGTTCTGCACCTTGTGGCTACGCAACAGAGGACGAGCCTCCAGACATCTGAGGCAGGAGGATTCTGCCTCCCCTGCAGCTTCCCCACCTACACCGCCTCTGTCACCAATACTTCTTGCTCAGGACCAGCCACAGAATTTGGGCATCTTGGTGTCAAAATGAAAAGTAGGGTCCCTTGTTCTAAAAGGTCTCAGATTTTCAAGATATTGACAGCAAAGCAAAGAGATGGTGACATTTTAATGGATGACCTCTACGCCTGTGCTCAGATGGCTACCTCTGTTAGTCCAGCATCAGTTCAGAGTAGAGCAATCTGGCTTCCCAGCTTCCATGAAGCTTGCCAGCTTCTGTATGTTTGGGGTCACTGGATACTCCCCAACCCTCAGTTAAATTGTTACTTCCAAACCCACGCATGGAAGAAAGGGTAAAGGCTTAGTTAGCATCCCAATCCCAGCAAATCATGGCAGATTGGAAAGCTCTGAGACATTAAGAATAAGCACAAGAACTCAGGAGGGAAACTCTGACTCTTGGGATAGCTCTCACGACTGGAGTTAGCAGGGTCTCACACTGAGCTACACTGCCAGTTCTTTGTATCACTATGTAGCTCCGGCTGCCCTCGAACCCCTGTTTCCTTGCCTCCTTGGAACTGGGGTTATAGGTGCGGGTCATTATGCCTGGCTAATCTTCATCTCTGACCAGTTTTGGGGATGATGGCTTGCCATAGATGTGCTTTTGAGGCCAACAGTGCATTATGCAGACTTCAAATTGCACAAAAGTGCTAAGTTCCACCTAGAGGAGAGACCTAGAGTCTCAGCTTTGGGCTTCAGTTTAGTGCTGTGCCTTGGGGACACCAGCTCTTCTGAAGATTGAGGGAAGATACGAACCTGGAAAGTTTTCAATGCTGTTAAAATTAAAGCTAGAAAAGGGGCATGACTGGGGCCTTAAAAATTCTAACAGGAAATCAGAGAAGATAATGAAAACAGCTTGGGAGTGTATCGCATATGGAGAACTGTTGGGAGATAGTCCCTTAAAGCTACTAAGTTGAGGGACCTGGAATGGCTACATGGTTCTCCACAGAACTATCCAGGTAGGCTAGGAAGGCTAAAATGGAATGCTCTGGAGTTCATCCATTTGGCCAATGAGACAAGGGTTTCTTTTTTTTTGTTTGTTTGTTTGTTTGTTTGTTTGTTTTTTCTGTAGTGGTAAAGCAGGGTTGATGGATGTTACAGGAATTGAATGCAGCCAGCCTTCCCTGGAATGCTCGAGAAAACAAGATAGCCAGCCTTGTGGTTGTGGCTCTCCGTTGAAGGATTTTGCCCTTATCTGTTATCATATGACATTTGGCGCTGTCTGAAGCATCTTTAGACTATCATGATGACTATCATGCAGGAGCTACTGACTTCCTGTGCTGCACAGAAAAAGGACCCCCAACAGTGGTCAAGGCCAACGTCGGTACTGCTGAGACTGAGAGCTCTGCCTGTGCCAGCTGCTTCTCACATCACTGGAACACAGACGACTTAGAGCAGGAGGAATGTATTTGGGATCATGATGTCAGAGGTGTTAATCCATCCTACTGGGGTGGGCTTGGTAGAGCAGAACAGTTCGTTTCATGGAGGGCCAGCAAGCAGAGAAAGGGGCCTCCTTTCACTCTCTAGCTTTCTCATATTTACCTTTGTATTTGGTTCAGGAGTCAGGCCACGGCACCCACAGTCCTCTTTGGAAATATCCTCATAGATACACCCAGAGATGTGCCTCGTTCATGTCTGAGGTCACTAAATGTAGTCAGGTTGACAATGTAGATGACCCATCCCACTGTCTAAGGGAAGCCTTGAGTATAGATGGAGGCAGATGTTGGATGGACCAATCCACCCCTACAGGGAGAGCTAGATGCTGACAAGATTTGAACCATGGCACTTTTGGCAGCTTCTAAAGTAACTGATGTCACCTGTCTTAATGAATGATCTCAAATTACAAAATCAGACACAGCATCAGGAAGCAAACAGACAGGCATGACTGAAAGCAAGGGAAAGACTAAGGTGAGAAGTGCTGGGATGCAGCATCAGCACCACATATAGATAAGGTGAGAAACCACGTAAGGGCCATATTATCCTTTTTTAAAAAAAATGGGAGGATGGCTTGAGAAGAGAGGAGGCTGAGAGGGAAATAAACGCTAGAGGCATTCACTGTTGCAGTAGGTGGATGCCACAGACATGCCACTTCTTGCCGTTAATCAAATAGTGTAATGTTCTCAAGGCCTAAGGACTTAAATTCTGAGAACAGTCAAGGTTTGGGACAAGAGCATGCTTGAGGCAGTACCAACATGACCTACATCAGGAAGAGGTTTTCTTGTAGCATCACTTGAAACCAAATGCTCTGAGGTGAATTTGCCAGCAAAGGAAGGTTCAGAATTGGCTCTGCTGGAGTGATTCCCATAATCACCTGGGTATATTGTCAAAATCCAGGATGTGGACTGCACTCCCAAGTTGTCCTTACAATGAAGCTTGGTGGGGCCTTGGAACCTGCATGTCTGACATGCCTATGGAGGAGGCTGATACTGCCTGTTCAAAGGGGCACAATCTAAACACTGGCCTACAGAATTCTGGTGTAGTAATGCTGTGACTTGAATTTAAAATGTTCCCCATAGGTTCGTGTGTTTGAACGCTTGGTCCCCAGCTGATGGGTTGTTTGAGAAACTTGTGGAACCTTTAGGAGGTGAAGCTCTGGTGGTAGAAGTGGGTGACCGGGGGCTGGTCCTGAGGCTTTGTTGCCTGGCCCCACTTCCTATTTGTTCTCTGCTTCCTGGGTGTGGGTGCAACATGACCAGACAGCTCTCTGCTCCTGCTGCCGCCATGCCTTCCTCATTCTGATGGACTGTATGTATCCCCTCTGAACTGTAAGTGAAAATAAACCCTTTCTCCTTCAAGTGCCTTTTGTCCTGCTATTTTGTTACAGAGATGAGAAAGTAACTAAGGCAGGGAGGCAGAGATGGCCAATCCCAAAGTAAAACAAAAATTTGAGGAAGAGATACTGGGCCCTTGTGAAGAACCCATCTTTGGTTCAGCACTTGGTGGAGGGGTCAAACTAGACTGGAAAGGAAGGTGGCCAGAATATGTGTCACAGGACTGAGCCACAAAAGACCCGAAGAAAAGAATCACCATTGAGATGTCTTGATTTTGCAAAATTGAGAGAAAGAACAGAATCATAAATATAATTGGCATAAATTATAGAAATTTCTCATTTATGTCAATTATATTTATGATTCTAAGAGAGGGAGTGAGGGAAGGAAGGGAGGGAGGGAGAGAGAAAGAGAGGGAAGGAGGGAAGGAGGGAAGGAAGGAGGGTGGGGGAACAGGATGTGCAGGTCTGTCTACCTCTTTGTCCCAAGGCTATGGGAACCCCAGGTCACAGTGAACTTCTTCACCTCTGTTGAGAACCACAATTGTTATGCCCCATGATCTACGCTCTCAGGTCACAGACATCCACCAGCATAAATATTTGGAAATGGCAGTAAAGAATATTCCTCTTTTCTCCAGTTTTTTAAAATTGGCTCCTTCCTGGGACAATACTTCAGGTTGGGCTGCTAGCCAAGATTGTGGGTCTGGTACTGTAAATTGCACCTTCCTTGTTTTCTGTGTCTACCAGCAGGAAAGTCAATTAAATAGTCAGATCTAGAACAAACCACTTTCTATGCTTCTAAATCCAGTAAGAGAATGTTTAATGAAACCATGACATACCCATCTAATAAGAGACTATCTTATAGCCACTGGGGGGAAAATGTAGCTTTATGAACAGTTGTAATTATATGGAGGAAGTGCTATGATATAATGTTTAGGGGAAATGAAGATGAATATATAATATCACATGTACTTGGGAATCATAAAAACAAAACATTAACATGCAAAGCTGCCGAAAGGGATGCTGAAAATACACACAAGGGCTAATAGCAAATAGTGAGAATTTTCTCCAAGACTTTCCATGATGAACTTGAGTTTAATACATAGTTGGGGTAGTAAATGGTATCACCCGTAAGTATGTTAATGAACTTGTTGTATTAGCCTTAGCAAGAGATGGATAGGGGCCTTTGCTTCTCACAGAAAGCAGATGAGTAGATGGATTTCAAAAGGGTAAAGAAGATGTGAAGGCATACTTGGAAGAGATAGAGAGATTTATGACTAAGGTTGCAGAAGGAAGATCCAGTAGGGATTATTGAGCAAAATACCCTGACATTTCTTGATACTTCAGGATTGGGATAGAGTTGATGCATTGTAGGAGAAAAGATGTCCAGCAGAGCTGACTGATAATTGCTAACCAATTGCAGAAGTGTGAAAGTAGGTTTTAGCACTCTATAGATATAATGAAAATCAACAAAGTTGGGAATTGCTTTAATGAGGACCACATGGAAAAATAGAATGGATTGGGGAAAAAAATCAGAGTTTTCCCTTTGAAAGGATGGCTACAGTATCACTTTCCTTTATAAATGAGAAATATAAACACATTGTCAAAAATACAGATTGTCAAGAGAGCCTAACAAAAATATTTTAGCTTTCTGCCAGTTGAGTCAAGTAAGTTTAGCTTGTGATTTCAGCATCAAGAGAGAGAAACTGGTGGTTTTATGAGGAGCTTTCACAGAGAGCAAAGTGAGAAAAATTGCAAACAGATGATATGTAAATAAATATTTGCATCCACCGGCATAAATATTTGGAAGTGCTGACAACTTCTAATGATTTTGTTTTAATTGGTTCACACAGAAGCTCATTTTCGACAACTGGACTAGGGCCAGTTAGCACTTCAGTAGCTGAGCTAAGGCCTTTGATCTTAAGAGTACTTTTTAGGGACACAATTCTCTGGGTGCCATGAAATTCCTTTGTGCCATGAAAATAAACTCTTCATTTACGCCCCACCCTAACCCCCAAACACAAGTATTTTCAATTCTCCTTCTGCAACCAAGGACATCGTGGTCTAGGAGAACGGGGCTAGGAAGGATATGACATCACGTTCTTGAATCTAGCAGCACTAGGGCTGTGAGTGGGAATATAAAGCGGGACACGGCTTGTAGAAGCGTCAGACATTAGCTGAACTGTCTACATTGAGAAAATGGCTTCTGATCCATAAAGTATGATCATAAACATTGCCCGGCTTTCTGATACCATTACAGAGAAAGCAGGCACAGTATGACAGCTTGCCCATCTCTTGTCTTCTTGTCCCTAATATATTCCCTACCATCAGCTTATTTTACTAGTTATATATTTTTATTAGAAAATCAGACACATGGCTATATCCAATTGTATTGAGCTTCAAGCTAAGCATACAACCAAGGAATGCTGAGAGCAGGAGAAATTGTCTTCCCCAGGGAAGAGCACACCAATTGGCTATCCAATAACAAATGGTCATCCCTGAAAACATACATACAAATAACATTGTACAGACTTAACAGGTCATATTTAGGAGTGTGTGTGTGTGTATGTGTGTGTGTGTGTGTGTGTGTATGTGTGTGTGTGTGTGTGTGTGTGTATGTGTGTATGTGTGTGTGTGCTGACAGCTCCCAATATATATGCATGTAACAACAATGAATGAAAAAGGAGAGTGTAAGAAGGGATATATGGGAGGGTTTGGAGGGAGGAAAGGGAAGGGGAAATGATTTAATTATAATCTCAAAAAATAAAAGAAGCCTGAGAATAAAGTAAGCTTGCATGCTCTTCCCTTTTTTCTCTTACTCTTTCCTACCTGTGTGGGAGATTGCTTTCCTGGCTCCTTTATGAATGAAGCCACATGACTAATTCTAGCCAATGAATTGAGAGTAAATAAGAAGACCACAAAGTCACTTTCTTCAGCCCCAAGTGCAGGAGCTGGGGGTGCAACGGTCTAAAGTGTCCCCTCTTCCCTGTGGAAGTCTGTATGTGGGAAGGTCTTCAAGCTGATGCGTGGAAAGCAGCACGTATTGATGATGCCTGAGAGACAGCCCATTTCACGGTAAGGCTACAGAGAGGAGGTATTCATCCAGACTAAAATGACTTGCCTGAATCTCAATCCCAGCTTATTTAAAAATGTTTGCCTTTGAAATAAAAGCAAAGCCTGTTTGTGACAAAGTTTAGAAGGCAAAGAATTTGAAAAAGACAGTGGCAGTAATGCCAAGTTCCCTGACCCGGAAATCACAATGACTACCCCTTTGGTTGACATTTTACCTTAGTGTTTCTTGTGTGCCTATTTTTTTTTTCCCAAAGCATAGTTGTAAATGCAGGTGCAATTTCTGCCATTTCCTTATGTGATGGTGAGCATTCCTTGGTTTTAAACAGTTACGGAACATTCTAACATGTGGAGAGTAGCTTCTTCTACCTCATTTTCTTTTTCCTTTCCCGGCCATGTCCACGTGCTGCCACTGTGAAGTGCTGACAGGGCCAGAGACCAGGGATACCTGTCTGGAGGGGGCAGGGCATTTCCTATCCCAAGATGCATGGGACCCAGATGATTTCTGAGCGTGCAGAAGCTAAGGGCCGGGGGAGGGGCTGAGGAGTTTGGCTCCAGCAAGGCAGAGCAAGGCAGGGATTGTCTGTATCCTCATAGAGAGGTGCTCTGAAGCAGGAAGCAGGGAGGGAGTAGGGTGTAGTGGAGAGTTTACACTCCTAGGGTAAGAAGCTCCTAGACGTCCTGCAAGATGTGGAGAGATTAAGGAAGGCCTCTGATGGTGCCTCAGGTGCATGCCAGTGTTTAGGGAGATTGTCTTGGTGGCCAGATGCAGGCCATCAAAACTGGAGGCAGGGCAACCTGCTAGGGGAGCCCTGTGGGAGGCTGTGCTGAGGGAGAGGAGGAAGGCTCCCCCTCTTGGTACTCATTTGGGGTGCTATGTAACTCTTCAGGGTATTTCTGTTACTGTTCACATGACCCCCCTGGCTGGAACTGAGGAATAGGGCTCTGCTACAGCTTCTCCAACCAGAATAGTCATCATACCCTTGTCTAGGAGTGTGCAGGTTCTCCGTGAGAGTTCACTTCTGAGTGACTCTGTCATGAAAAGGTGTGCGCAGAAATGACCCCCTTTTAAAGATGAAGAAATTGAGACCAGGAAGGTGACATGTTTCATCTAAGGTCAAATTCCTAATTCATGGTAGAGTCAGAATTACATTTGAGGTTTCCTGACTTCTCTTGTGGACTTGTGGCTCTTTAGAATGAATGAAGATAAAGTGCCACATTCACTTGTCTTCTGAATTTAAGAAAAATCCAATGTTTACACCCAAAACCTGGCTTCACTTTTCTCATCCCCTGGATGCTCGGAATTTGGTGGGTACAGTCACACCTGCTTGCTCCTCTATTTAAACATCAAAAATTTTCACATTCTATGTGTTTCAGGAATGCTCCATAAATATTTGATGGTCGGCTCGCCACCACTCATGTATTTTTAAAATTCAGTGAACACACATACAGTAGGTGTCTAGGCCATGCAGTCTTTTCTCGGTGTGGGGACACAAAGCTCCATGTGAACGTATTATAGAAGAATGCGAATCGACATGTAATAGGCCTATGCACACAGAGATGTGTCACAGAGGAGAAATTGGCTTAGGAATTGGAAGTGGTGCTCGGGTGACTTTTGCCAAGTGAAATCATGGGACACACAGTCAGGCTTAAATTTCGGAGAAATAGTTCTTAAAAAAAAAATCTTCTTTGGTATAAATGTGTTCCAAATATTGTATAGGATATATTCGTATGAAAAGCACATTTGTGGATGTATTCATATGAAAAGCACATTTGTTGTTGATATATGAAGTTCAGATCGAACTGGGGTGCTGAATGTTGTCTGGCCATCCCAGGAGGTATACTTGGGCACGCTGGAGAATGCCAGGGTTGGTGTGGGTAGACAGAGGTTCCATCCAAGAGACGGAGTTGTCTGTAAGCACCACAGATCAGGAAAAGTGAGGACTGTGAGAGCCAGAGACAAGGAAAGAGGAGCAGCAAAGTGGAAGGATCAAATTGAGTTTGGGTGATTCCATTGTTGTAGGAGTTCTAGGTGATGCCATGAAAGCCAGACCCAAAATGAGGAGCATGACCTTTGCTTGTTGGAAAAGTGGGGAGAAAGTCATTCTTTTCAGAAAATGCCTTTGAAAAAAATCTCACAAGAATCAGATTTAAAAAAAAAAAACAAAATAGATGAGGGCTGAAGAAGGTCATTAAACAGGAAATAAACAATAAGAAGTCAGTTCTTCCCATTAAAACAACCAAATGTAAATATAATCAGAGAAGATTGTATTTGGATTGTCAACAAAACTAAAGCACCCATGAAACTCTGAAATGTGCAGGACTTGCCTGACAAAACAAAACAAGGAAACCAAACCAGAACAACAAAACCAAGCAAGTTCATCAAAGATGTAAAAGGCAAAGAAAAGAAGGGGAGGGTGCGCTGTACCCCAACATCAGAAGAGCCAAAAGTTTATACACTGTAAAGATGTAAATTTTCTCAAAATTTAGTTTTAGAATTAATGAAGTCACAATCAAGATCCCAGGGGGCTGAGAGGATTGCTGTGAGTTTGAGGCCATGCTGTGTGCTAGGCAGTGAATAAGCAGATCATCCAGGGCCACACAGTGAGATCCTGTTTCAGGAAAACAAACAATAGGTAATTGAGCAAGAGGTCCCACTGGGATATAAATGCAACTTCAAAATGGCCCTACTATTTGGTTGGATTCAATAAATTAATAAGAAAACAGGAGAAATTTAAGAAAAAAATATTCATGGAAGAGTGGGCTGTCTCTCTACCCCTGTGTTAAATCGTCCTCAAAGCTTCATTTCCTAGATCAGAGCTGTGTTTGAGGACAGAAAGACAGAGGACATCTGACAGCCAAGAATCAGGCCCTGGTGTTCGAACACCCTCTCAACATGGCAGGAGAGCCAATGTGGACCCTGCCAGGAAGGAGAGGGCCACTCAGGGAAAGGCAATCTGAATAGCTGGATATCTAACTGGCAAAACAAACAACAAAATCCCAACAACAACAAACCAACAGGAATAAAAAACAAAACACAAAACAAAACAAAAAAAACCCATTTGGTTTTTATAGGAAACACCAATTCTGTGATGCATTAAGAGTTAATTTTGTAAATTAAGTCCAAAGGAAGACAGTAAGAGAAGCATTCATCTGCTCTTTGGAGTTGAAGTCTGTTCTTCGTGGTCTAAAGGTCTTTGAATGACACACACCCAAGCAAACACATGGAGGAGACGTGTTCTTTGCAAAGTAGTTGCTGACTGCAGAGGGAGGCAGGATGGGCTGGCTAGATAGAAGGTCACTGGAATAACTCAGGCTAGAGATAGCTGAGCTGAGGTTTGACAGAGGAGAAAGAGCCGGAGAAAGCTTTGGAAGCAGGGTCAGCTTCCCAGGGAACTTGCCCTGTGGACTGTGTGTCTAGACATAAAAGAATACTATCCCTTCCTCACAGTTTGTGAAAGGGTAGTTTTTGTAAAAGGGACTATCCCCTTCCCCACAGTTTGTAAAAGGGTAGTTTTTAAGTAAAACCTATTTTTATTATCCTTACATATAGGACCTCCCCACAATTCAGGTCTTTTAAACACCATGCCTTGCATAATCAAATTCAGTGTTTCCCACTTTCTATGTTTTCTTTTCTCAGTCTCTGGAAACATGATATAACTAAGTTCCCCTGTAATCGATAAAATATTGTACAGTGTGTGTGGAATCAGATATGTCTGTGTTTTTATAAATGTACATTAGAGAGGGACGGGAATGGAACAGAACAAGGCTGACTTGTTCATGCTTTTTAATATAGATATGTTGTACTAAACAGCATGATATGTCATAAAACGAAACCCAATACTCCGAAATGAGATTGCAGTCTCTCCATGTTTCAATGGCTTTCCTGGGAGACAAATCTTCTTTCATTTGAACAAACACACAAGAGCGGTTTTTATGGGGTACTAGGAAATACCCAGCCATAAAGTTGCATTGCTGAAGCAAGTACCAACGTGATTACAATCAAGTTATACTTCGATCCACTCCCGGCAGAAGTTCAGGGTCAGGTTAGACTAGGCCATTTGTGTGGCACAGTGTGATGGGTCACTCTGCTTGGTCACACATGTTCCCCTAGTATTTAGTATTCTATGAGGTTCCAGAGCCATCCTGGGGGCTGAGCCCAGCTAAAGAATAGCAAGGCTCCTGATCTGAGGCGTGAAGAACACTTGATCTAGTCTGAGGGAAAAGGTTTAAAATTTGGATCCCTCCTCATTTCACTTGACTCACTCACTGCGCTATCATTTCATTCCATGCGTATATGCAGGAAATAATAACTCTTTACCCTTACCTGCCCCACGCCCCCAGCGGAGGCATAACTTCAAATTTTGGAGACTCTACCAGGGGTGTCCAACCTGTGGCCTGCAGGCTCATGCAGCCAGATTAACTATGAGTGTGGTCCAACACACAATAATAACCTTACTTAAAACATCATTAGGGTTTTTGGTTGTTATTGTTAATTTGTTTCTGTAACTCAACCATATGGTTCTCTAGCATGAATGTTACAGATAACGTCACGTCTCAACGTCATGTAATAAACATATGTATCCTTTCACTCACCATTCATGGGCCATGAGTTCGACATCCCTGAGTCTTGTGTGTGGCCCAAGATAATTCCTAACCACCCACTGTGGTCCAGAGAAATAAAAGGCTGGACATACCTGGTGTACAACTCTGTTTTGTTCTTATTAAGTGGTCCATCTCATGTCAGTAAGTAGTATTAAAACAGGCAAGGGGAGGTACAATTTAGCATCTCACGCAATACCTATGCATATCATTTACAGTCAGTATCTGAATATCTTTACTTAGTAAGCTATGCACAGGAACAGCCGTTAGTTGAGATGTGTACCTGTAACTCAATGGAGGTTGAAGAGCTGCAGGTACTCACAGAACAAAGAGACCCATCTGCTGAGTGACACTAAGTCATTACCTCTGAGTCTGGCTGCTGTCAAAAACCCCATAGTTTTCTTAATGGAAAGATAGAAACAGCTTGAGTTCATTCAACTTTTGGCCTGGAAGCATCTGCCTCTTCCTATGAAGTAAGCTGCGTAAGACCTGATGTTTGATGGGACAACGACACAGTTGTGACGAGGAAACTCCAGGTGGAGGCCAAGAGAGCAGAACTATCAGGAGCCGAGTTCTCTTGTAGAGCCTGAGAATACATCAAATAAAGTGCACTGCACTACACAGATCCCACAAGCATTTACTGAGGGCTTGTTTACAGAGCCTGGGTAGACCTGGGAAGATGCAGAGAGGAACAGACCTAGCTCTTCAGGGAGCAAAGAATCTAATGATGGAGAAAAAGTAGAACTTTCCAACATTTGAAATGCTCAGTGCTTGCTTGGTGTTTTGTACAGAGTGTGTGGATGTGCCAAGAATGCACTTGGGGAATGGGGAGATACTCAGCGAGTAAAGTGCTTATGGAGCCACTATAAACCTGAGTCTGGATCCCTGAAAGTCACGTAAAGTCAGATGCAGTAACCCACGTCTGTAATCTTAACACCCCTATGACAAGACGGCAGGTGGCCCAGCTAGCCTCGAGTACATGGCGGAGACCTCACCTCAAACAAGGTGGACCAACACCAGAGGTTGTCCTCTGACCTCCACATGCAGCCAGCAGCTGGCACATGCCCCTCTCTGTGAATATGCACACACACATACACACACACACACACACACACACACACACAAACAGAGATTAAAAACAGAGAGAAGGGACTGGCTTCCTGACAGAACCCAGGGAGATGCCAGCCAAGATGGAGGAGTTAGAAAGCCAAGGGGCAAGCTGTGGACATGGGTTGAAAAAATAGTCCTCCCTCTGAAAACAGAACTGTAAGAAACATAACTCGG
The DNA here is from genome assembly GCA_902168325.1 of Peromyscus nudipes. Lineage (NCBI taxonomy): Eukaryota > Metazoa > Chordata > Mammalia > Rodentia > Cricetidae > Peromyscus > Peromyscus nudipes. Next base: position 32,452 of record CABHPH010144666.1, read on the forward strand.
GGCTGGAGAGATGGCTCAGAGGTTAAGAACACTGGCTGTTCTTCCAGAGGTCCTGAGTTCAGTTCCCAGCAACCACATGGTGGCTCACAACCATCTGTAATGAGATCTGGCTCCCTCTTCTGGCCTGCAGGAATGCACGCAAACAGAACACTGTATACATAATAAATAAATAAATCTTAAGAAAAAAAGATAGCACCTCAGTTGCTTGTTTCTATGGTCTCACCCCCTTCTCCTCCTTGACTGCCATTCCTCTGGTGCTGTCCACCTTGGTTTTTGACACAAGGTCTCCCACTGGCCTGGCATTAAGTTAGGTTAGGTTGGCTAGCCTCAGGATTCCACCCTGTCTCCCTCCTTGAGAGTAACACAAGCAGCATACCAACATGCCTGGCTTTTTCATGTAGATGCAGAGGATGAAACTCAGGTCCTTAAGCTTGTCCACAAACACTTTATCTCTGAGTGAGCTGTCTCTTCTGCACTGGGTTATTTTATTTTTTTTAAAAGATTGTCCTTAGAGCACGTTTAGGTTTATAGTAAAACCAAGAGAAAGGTGTAAAGAGTGCTCATATCTCCCACTCCTGTATGGGCATGGCTTCCTTTATCACCGTAATACCTTTGTTGACTGTGGTACATACATACAGTGGAATCTATCCAGTGCTAAAAGAAATGAGCTATCAAACCATGAAAAGGAAGAAGATTAAGATGCATATTAATAGGTGGAAAAGAGGGGGAGGCTATATCCTGTATGTGTCCATCTACATGCCATTGTGAAAAAGGCAAAGTTATGTAGATACTGAAAAGATTGCTTGCCAGTGGCTAAGAAGAGAGAGGTAGGAGCTGAATAAACAGGTCAGGAAGGTACTTAAGGCCCTGAAGCTACTCTGCATGACACCATCATGGTGAAACCACAGGCCATACAATGCCAAGAATAAACCCTACTATAAAGGATGTACTCTGAATAATCATAGTGTGACAAAGCAAGGTCATCAGGTTGTAATGAAGATATCACAGCACCTGCTTAAGGGACTCTTGGTTGCTTTTAAGTTTTGGAGACAATGATTCTAGTTGTTATGTGAAATCTACATGCAGGCCTTTGTGTGAACCTAAATCCTCGGGTGAGTGACAAGGACTAAGACTCAGTTGTATGGTACAGCGATGTTCAGTTTTGCCAGAAACCACCAACCTGTCTCCCAAAGTGGCTGTAACATCCCACATGCCCATCAATGATGCATCCAGAGTTCCAGATGCTCCACTTTTTCATTAGCATTTGGTATGCTTCATGTTCTGAACTCTGGCCATTTTGACAGATGTACAGAAAATCCCTGTTTTTATTCTAATCTGTACTTCTCTAGCAACACATAACAGGTGGGTAGTGACAGCTCAGCCTGTGTGTGTGTGTGTGTACAGTGTGTGTGTTCATAAGGCTATGTGTGAAATATACACACGTGTAGGTGTGTACAGATGGAGGTCAGAGGTAGATGTTGTATTGGGAATCTGAACTCAGGTCTTCATGACTGTGCAACAAGCACTTCACCTATGAGCCTCTTCCCAGCCCCTGTATCTCAATTTTGTTCTAACGTGCAGTTCCCTGGTAGCAGATGATGTGCAACCCCCCTCAGGGGCTTACTCTTGACCAACACATCTTCTTTGATGAGGTGCCTCTTTAAGGTCTGTGGTCCATTTTCAAGTTGGGTTCTTTCTTTCCTTATGGAAGAGTTGGAAGAGTCTGTTGTGGTCCATACCTTCAATGCAGTATACAAAACCCTGGGCCCTATCCTCTTCTGGGGTAGATGGTTTTTCTGAAGCCTAAGGAATCTAGAGATGTCATTTCCTGTGACACAGCCTTGTTTTTTTTCTTCCACAAAATCACCTTAGACTTTTGCTCTAAAACATGGATCCCACAGGTCATCCTGGAACACTTTGGAACCAAAAAGCTATTGGAAGCACTGACTGATGTCTGGTAGCTCTGTGACTTTGGACAAGCCACTTAACCTCTCCTAAACTGTGAAATGGGATAATAACACAGATCATTCCTGACTTACAGGACTGTCAAGGATCAAACATGATAATGTATGTGAAAGGACTTTTTATAAGATTCATAATGCTACTCAGATGTGAAGGATTATTATTTTTATATGCTCAAGAAGGTTGGCAAGGCTGCTGTCCCAGGTGACTAAAAAGCATATGTGATTTTATTTGCCCCAATAATTTTATTCTTATTAGTACTTGTTCAGTATACTACATGGGTACGCACAATGCACAAAACATTTATTCTTCTTTGGCTATGTAACTATGCCCCCTCTCTCCAAACTTACCCTTGTAAAAACAAGTAAGACTCATAAAACAAAACAAAGGCAAAAGAACAAAAAGGAGGAGATGGAGGGTGGCATTATCCATAACCATGTGTCATCAAAAGGTCTCACCTGCCACTTTGCAAATGAGCTGCACTTGACGGACAGCAAATTCTGCTGACCAAATGACCCCCAAGACACATGTATCTATTGATCTTTCATCTCTCTCTTTTCTCCCCTTTTAATTTTTCCTGTGGTTTCCTAACCCTCCACTTTAGGAGGTAAACACAATTCTGGCAGAGTCCTGGTCCAATTTAGTTTATTAGGACTTTTACTACGAGTTTTTAAGCACTCACTGATTTTCGAAAACACATTAAAATGGCCATGGCCAATCTTGTAGATTGGTACAAGTCCACATTTCCCAAACGACTTAATAGTCAGCAACCTGTGCCAGACAGAGAGAGAGCTCACCATTAGCTTTTCCCACCACTTCAAGGCTGGACATTGTGTTTTAACTCTGGGGTGGGAGGGAGCCATTTGTTTCATTCACCATGCTGGTCTCCTCCCTAGAATTTCCTCCTACAATTTTATAGGTCCCACTGTCCTGGAGGGCACATTAAGTCCCCAAAGGACATCTCTGTGGACCATTTCTGGAACTCCAGACCTGCCCCAGCCCATTCTTGGAAAGTGGAGTTTTAGGGATGTTTTTCTAGACAAAGTTTGGTATTTTGAACAGAGGGGGTTGTAAAGTCTATGGAGATTCTGTCTAGTGGCAAGATAATTAAAATTGAGATGTCTCTGAGTCTTTTTCTTTTTCTGTATTTCTTTCCCAATCATTGAAGATAAACAGCAAAAATTTATGTAGAACAAATGCCTGAATGGGTAAATACTGTCAGGTTATAAACTGAACCGTAGACTCACATTCTATTAGAGGGAAATCACACACAGACACACACACACACACACAGACACACACACACACACACACACACACGATACACACAAATACAAACTCACAAAGACACACAGGGATACACACACAGAAATACACACAGAGAGATACAAAATACACACAGACTTGCCTCTCCCTCCCGCACCGTGTATCACTCTGGGGCGACAAATGGATTAGAATTTCAGCCATGTTTCTAGGTGGCACAAAGGAACTGTGGCTAAGGATATTGATAGAGAGTGGTGAAAGACCAAGGTGACCCTTGGCCCACAACAGCCAGGAAACTCTTCTCCATAAACACTGTGCATGAGATCCAGGCTCTGTTGCGTATGGGAGGGCTGCCTTTTTTTTTTTTTTTAAATCTGACTACTATTCTTTGCCTGGTGACCCATAGAGGTAGCACAGCTCCCTAGACTCTTGAGCTACTCTGATTGAGTTCTTCTCTGAGTGGTGACCTGACCCTGAACAAGTCACTTCAATGCTAAAATAAGACAAAATGACACAAGATTTGCTGGCTTTCAGAGATGACGTTAGGACCAAACGGGATCATGAGGGCTATGCTTTAGATGCAGATATTTGAAATTCTCTAAAATGATATCTAAGACACAAAGGAGACATGTCCTTTGAGTAATTATAGCTACATGTACAATGAAGTTGTTTTTGAACAGTAGAGAGAAAGCTAGTTCTTGTGTTCTTTTATGTAGTATATATGAATGCAGATAAACTCACACATATATAAGTGCATGGCAGATGTATGCAGATGCATATGTCTGCTTGTTTAATGTTTGTTTTAAGAGGACAAGAAAAACAATGAGAAAGCTGGAGGCAGGCTGAGGTCGGAGTGTTGGGAGGCTCCTTTGCATGGTCTGCTGCTGTAAGAGTGCATAGGAATTAATTCGTGAATTAATCTTTGGGAGCTGAGCTCAACTTACAGAGCCTCCATTTATTGCTATATCATCTCAAGTAAACCACTTGACCTCTCTGAGCTCAATTCATCATTTATAAAATAGAAAGGACCAGTGCATATATGTAATTGTTTTTTTTGTTTTGTTTTGTTTTTCAAGACAGGGTTTCTCTGTAAAACAGTCCTGGCTGTCCTGAAACTCACTCTGTAGACCAGGCTGGCCTTGAACTAACAGAAATCCACCTTTCTCTACCTCCCAAGTGCTGGGATTAAAGGCGTGTGCTACCACTGCCCAGCACGTGTATATTGTGGTGATATACTGTGTACCCTAATAAAATTTCCCTGAAGATCAGAGAGACAAAGGAACAAGCCACTGCCACATCTTACCTCTAGGACTTCTCAGCCTGAAAAGCTTCAGTTCCTATCTCCTCAAGCCTTATATACCTTTCTCTGCCTAGCCATCACTTCCTTCTTAGTGCTGGGATTAAAGGCACGTGTGCTTCCCAAGCAAAGGCATGAGATCTCAAGTGCCGGTGTTAAAGACATGTGATCCCAAGTACTGGGACTAAAGGTGTGTGCCACACCACTGCTTAGCTCTGTTTCTCTCCTAGACTGAGTCAATCTCATGTAGTCCAGTGTGGCTTTGAACTCAAAGAGATCTAGACAGATCTCTGCCTCCCGCGTGCTAGGATTAAAGGTGTGTGCCACCACTGCCTGGCTTCTATGTTTAATCTAGTGGTTTGTTCTGTTCTCTGATCTTCAGGTAAATTTTATTAGGGTACATAATATATCACCACAATATATAATTATGAAAACTATATTTTGGGAGCTGGTTCAATCAGTCAAGGGCTTATTGTGGACACATGAAGAACTGAATTCAGATCTTGGCACTCACATAAAAGCTGGTCACAGCACTAGGGAGGTAGGAATAGGTAGATGCCCGAGGCTTGTGGCCAGCTAGTGTAATGGAATTCTTCAGCTCCAGGTTTACTGAGAGACCTTGTCTCAAAAAAAAAAAAAAGTGAGAGTGACTGAGGAAATCTTCTGCTGATGCCCTTCATCTCCTCACTCATGTGCACACACTTACACATGCATATACCTGCACACGCACACACTTACACATGCATATACCTGCACACGCACACACTTACACATGCATATACTTGCACACGCACACACACATGCATATACCTGCACACGCACACACTTACACATGCATATACCTGCGCACACACACACTTACACATGCATATACCTGCACACACATATGCATATACCTGCACATGCACACACATATGCATATACCTGCACATGCACACACAGATACACAACATCCACCTCACACATAAAAATGCTAATATATTTGTAATGCAATTCAATAGCCCATAGCCATTTCTGTTACAGTGTAAATTAAAACAAAACAAAACAACAAACTGTGTGCAAAATCTTCCCATTCCAGAGACCAGAATACAAACAGAACTAAGGCACTACATGGGAGCGACTCAAAAATGTTCCAGATATAAAGGCATTCACATAGGAAAGACGAAACTTCTAGGCTGTGTTATGCACATGTCAGACAGAATTGACATTATTTTTCTAATAACAAAGAGCATCACTCATTCCCTAGACTCAAACAGCCAACCAGACCCTGGGGAAAGGCGTATATAATGTTAGCAACTTGAAATAGAAACTGCCTTTGAAAGCTGCTCAATAAAGAGCCCTTAATGCACCACACGGAACGCAGGACCACGTGTTTTGTAGTTAATGAACCTAGAAGCTGAGGGCAGTAGTGTGGCTTACAGGGCGGTGCTCCTTCCTTGATGCCACGAGGTAAATTAGCATCACGTCTTCTGTCGTGAAACTTTCAATAAAGAACTGATTATAGAAGGCATTAAGCCTTTCTGTAATTACAGCTATAAATATAGATAGATAACCAAGTCGTTTTGAGTACTAAAATCAATTTTACTGTTTATACACTTGCCCTGGTATATATTTAGCTGTTGACTTTTAACTCAAGACATAAGCAGCTGGTGAAAAATACCCTTAGAATACTAATTATGTTGTCATGGGGAATGCCAATAAATGTTGCCCTGAGGAGGGTTAATCAGGATTGAACACACTGTAATTGTTTTACCCACTGAAACGTTATGTGTGGGGAGAACCTATGATTTCATCTCATAAATTCAATGCTAAATGGTTTCCTCTGGCTATTTCAACAGTGTCATCCCTACCGTGCTGAAGTTCCATTTGAGTGCTTAGCTGCCTGTGCAGGCTTGGGGCTCAGGAAAGCCATCCATTCCAAATCATAGGTTGCAAAGTGGGGTCTATGAAGAGATAGGAAAGGGCTTAACAGAGCAGACGCTGGATGCTCTCCTCCAACCAAAAGCAGAGAGGACGAGTGCAGGCAGCGGTGAGGGTGCGGTGCAAAGTACCAAGCACCCCCAGCCTTCTCAGATCACCCCTCTTCTAACTGCCTATCAGAGACAGGGAGTGACTCTGTCCCCTAAAAAATGTGGTACAGTGAACTAGCAGAGTAATACCTCTTTTTTCTTTTTTTTTTTTTTTGTTTTTTTTTTTTTGGGTTTTTTTTTGGTTGTTTTTTGTTTTGTTTTTTTTTTTTTTTTTTCGAGACAGGGTTTCTCTGTGTAGTTTTGGTGCCTGTCCTGGATCTCACTCTGTAGACCAGGCTGGCCTCGAACTCACAGAGATCTGCTTGGCTCTGTCTCCCGAGTGCTGGGATTAAATGTGCATCACCACCACCTGGCTACCTCTCTTTTCTTGGGGAGGTCAAATAAAGGATGGAAAGAGAGACCAAAAGAATTCCTACCCAAACCATGTATGATAATGGTGCATGCCTATAATCCCAATAAACAGGCTGAAGATTTCCAGTTGGAGGTCAGCCTGGGTTACACAGCAAGACCCCATGTTCCAAAAACCATCTACAGTTCTCTTTGTTTACTTAGGTATTCACGTAACTATTAGGAAATGTGGACCTCTTTTGGTCATTCATCAAGCCATACATAAACTCAGTCAGCTATGATAGAGAACACCCCCAACAAATGCTTTTTGATTTGAAGGAAAGTTGCTGCCATCTTGAGGGCAGCAAGTCAGGAATGTTTATCAAACCCACGGCCTTTCCTTGGCCAGACCTTTGACACTGGGAGATAACGTCATATACTAAGTTCTAGGCAGAGAAATCAAGTTAACACAAATAAATAAATAAATAAATAAATAAATAAATAAAAAATAAAAAGGTATCTTTGTCATGGATCAGATGACTCATGTTCAAGTCCTCTATTTTGCTCCACCAAACTATAAATCATGCCTGGTACTAAACACCTAGCCAACTACCCAGGCTAATGAGGTCTTAGATCTTTGAGGAGAACCTGCAACCACCACCTTACTAGACCAGCATAATTCTTAACTGCAGTCTACAACCTCCCTTACAACCCACAGAGAAGTGTAGCCATCGCCCTGCATCCAGGAAGCCTCTCTTTGCAGCCATCAGAGACCACACAGAAAACCACAAATTGGTCATAGTGCAGAGATCAACCGATTGTGGGGAGCCCAGTCCTGATAGACAC